>PVKH010014721.1:0-16373 GCA_004027955.1 Chaetophractus vellerosus
GGGGCGACTCGCCGAGTCAGCGGGGCTCGCCCTTGCTCGCAGGGGCTTGCCTTTTCCCATGGGGGCTTGCCTTTTGGTCCACAGGCCTGCGGTGGCGTGCCCCGCCCGCGTTGGCATGCCCTGCCCGCGTTGGCATGCCCCGCCTGCGTTGGCTTGCCTTCTCCAGGCGGTCCACCCGTTCAAGGAGGCCCCGGGGACCGAACCCGGGGCCCCCCATGTGGCAAACCGGTGCCCCACCAACTGGGCCACAGCCGGCCCCTTGAAGCAGCTTTTGCTTTATGTCTTGCAAGTATCCCTAAGGTAAAGATATTCTGTGGACCTGGCAACCTGTTTGGGATGTAGGGAAAGGAAAGACAGTGAAAAATTAACCTATCGCAAATGTTTACTGAATGAATGAATGAATGAGTGAGATCATTTTCTAACCTACAACTCCTCTCCCTCATCAGTTGGTCCCTCCTGTTTTCATGTTTCTTCAGCACTTTCTCATTCAATTATTTAATTTATCCAGACTTTTGACAGAGAACTTCCAGTAGTGTAGCAATTAGACCTAACATCACGTGCTTGCCAGGAACTGTTCTAGGGAATGTGGAGACAAATTAACTAAATGTGGCTGAAAATTATATATTTTGAAATATTAATTCAAGTTGCTCTTAGTTGAAGAGAGATTTTTTTTTTAACCCAGATGCTTTCTTCTTTTTGAAAAATTTAACTTCTGAGTGAAATATTTCAGATAGTTGAGTCAAGCTCTTGTTTGCTTTCCTTTGGAAGCTGGAGTTTGAGTCATAGAGTACTTAGGTTCCAAATAATCTATAGGTCATGTGATGTGTGATGTGACAAACCTAAGCAGTATTTTACAGGGTGTTGTTTGTTTTCTTTTTAATAGATCTACTTATTCCTGTCAGGCCTTGCCTAGTGATTTGGAATTGTCTTGTGATACTGCAGATTAAAATCACATTTACATGACATCTAAATGTTATGGATGGCATCCTGCAACAGAAAAAGGACATTAGGTAAAAAGCTAAGGAAAGCTGAAGAAGTTATGGACCTTAGTTAATAATAATTTACCAATATTAGTTCATGAATTGTAACAAACATACCATGTTGATGTAAGATGTTAATAATAGGGAACTGTGTGCAGGAGTGTATGGGAACTCTCTGATCTATCTACTCAGTTTTTCCTGTAAATTAGAAACTGTTCTAAAAAATAAAGTCTATTAAAAAAAAAACACCACCGTTAAAAGTCAACATGGGTTGGATTATTTTCCTCCGTGTTCTGTGAGATTATTATTATTCTCATTTTCCTGATGGGGCCAACCAAGGCACAGAGAAGTTGTATAACTGTTCCAGGCCAGGTGGCTGTAAGTGGCAGGCAGTTAGGTCCTAGAAATCTTATTCTAATAGTAGTCTAATTACCCGTAGACTATGAGCTCGTCCTGGGTGAAGACTGTGTTCAGTTCATCTTTGTCTCCACAGTGCTTTGAATCCACTGTGCCGTTATTAAATGAATGGTGGGATGAGCAAATGACACATGAAGCAAATCAATGTAGACAGTAGATAGACTCAGAATCTGACGTTTGCTGAGTGTTTCCTATGGGCCTGGCATGGTGCTGATTGCTTTGCAAGTAACCTGGCTTTATAGCCCCCTCATGAGGTGAGCACTGCAATATCACCGCTTTACAGATGGGAAACACCAGGCGGTTAAATGACTTGCCAAGAGTCCCAGCTAAAGGACTGTGGAGCCAGACTTTGAAGTCCTGTGACCTGGTCTCAGAGTCTGTACTTCTAAATTGTTGTGCAAAGTAAGATCCTTTAGAGAGAGAGTCTGACCTCTTATGTTTGCAGTGAGAAAATGGAGGTATATGAATCTCAGCTATTTATTGAGCACCTGCTATGTGCCAGCCACTGCAGTACATCAGAGGCTACAATTAGTCAAGAGTAAAGATAGACCCACAATTGAGAGTTAAACCCAGCTGGAGAGCTGTGGGATGGGAGGAGGAGGCATCTTCTGTGCAGGGTGCACAGCCTTGAGGTAGCTTCCGCGTAGTGCTCTTAACAAAGCTCATCCCCATGCTAGAGCTCAGGGGGCTCATCCTGCCACCCTCAACACCCTCAAGGGTTGCCTGGGAATGGTGCCTCCACCTGGTTATTTTCCTTGGCCTGTGGGAGCCCACAAAGAGAATCCTGCCTTGGCGGTGGCTCCCGGGGCCCTGCCTCTGCCTCTCTCAGGGAAGTGAGCTGGCCCTTCCTCCTCGCTGCAGGGCAGGTTGGCGCTGCCAGTCAGCCTCCCTTCGTGTTTCTGGCCTACTCCAGGCTTTTCTCTTCTCACAAAGACTGCTGTGTTGATCTGTTTTTCTAAGTCAGATAGTTATTTCATTTCCACCTCAGATCTCAGAGCCAGCATTCCGTGCTGCCAGCCTCACTGCCTCAGGCTGTGGCATGAGAAGGAATTTGGGCTCCTGGAGCACAGTTCAGAGACTGCTCTCTGCACTCAGGTGAGTGGAGGTCAGGAGGGGCCTCCCAGGGCCTGGTCAATGAGAGGGCAAAGGGGCTGTGGTGTCCAGAGGAGCCCAGGTTCTACAAGCCACGCCACTTCCACGAAACGCCACGGACTCTGGAAAGAAGACCAACCCTGAGCCTGCTCCCTCTTCCTTTTTCATTTTCCCCTGTTCCCTGTCTGGGTCCAGCATACAGGGCATACAGGGCCCGGGCAAATGGAGGGGGCATCATCCATGTAGGGGCAGCCAGGATGGAGGACCTCAGTGCCAGGCTAGGCCTAAGGGACAGAGGGCCTAAGTAACTAGGGACCCCAGACGATGTTGAGAAGGAGGCAGAAGTTCTAAGCTGGGTAAGTGATGCAAATAGGGCTATTGGCAGCTCAGGATAGGCTACAGACAGAAAGAGAAACCGTGAAGACAGAAACCAGGAGGCTTGGAAACAGGTGGGAAGAGGTCAGGAGTGCTTGGATGGTCATAGAGGACAAGAAATGCTGAAAATGCCCACATGGGACAGAGCGATCCTTTGGCATGGAGGCTGAGAATAATGCCAGTAGAAGTGGGGCTGAGGCTATTTTTATGGTGTGGCCCAAGGCATGTTGACAGGTTCGAGGGGTCAAGCAGGTCTGGATCCCTTCCCATTGATTGCTCCCCGCCTTCTGTGTCTTCATGCGTCCAGTTGTGTCACCTGTCCCAGGAAGCATTCCCCAAACAGTGAGAAATGAGTGCTCCCTGCTCCCTCACCTGGCACCTGATATTTGTCTGCCTCTAGGAGCTTCTAGCTACTCTATGGTTATTGTGAGCTAGTGCTTCCCCAGTAGACTGTAAGTTCTTTTAAGGCAAAGACCTTCTTCTGCACACCTTGGGATGCTCTGTAACCTCAAAGGAATTATATCTTAGGGGGGACATAGAACATTTAAAAGATAAATGTTTTGGTCAGGACTCTTTGGGTTGCAAGTAACATAAGTACAACTTAAAATGGCACACATGCAAACATACACACAAATGTACACACAAATATACACACAAACACATATACAAAGTGAGGATGGATTTATTAGTTCACACAATTGTATACGCCAGGGGCTGTCCCAGCACCGCTGAATCCAGATGATGTGGTGGGGTCTCTGTCACTCTCTGCTATCAGCTCTTTTCTCCTCTATATTGGCCTTTGACATTAACAAGAGGGCCTACTAGGGTACAAAGAGAAAAACCTAGGTAGTGGGTAGAGAATCACTTTATTGGGAATGAGAATTCTCTGTCCTCATCTGTATGGGACACTGCAAGAGAAAATTCTGGGCACTGGTAGGCAATCAGAAGCAGGGAGGTAACAT
The DNA here is from genome assembly GCA_004027955.1 of Chaetophractus vellerosus. Classification (NCBI taxonomy): domain Eukaryota; kingdom Metazoa; phylum Chordata; class Mammalia; order Cingulata; family Chlamyphoridae; genus Chaetophractus; species Chaetophractus vellerosus. The sequence continues at coordinate 3,827 of PVKH010014721.1, forward strand.
TTATTGAACCCTTGCAATGTACTAGGAATTGTGTTGAGATGCTTTATTCTCATAATTAGCACAGCCATACTATGTAAAAGACTATAATTATCTGTGTATTACAAACAATGAAACAGAAGTGCCCATGGCTGATGGCTGTGGCATTGTCAGCCTCGGAACCCAAGAGTTTCTGAATCTATTCTCTGTTCACTACTGAATACCATTGTGCCTAGCACAGTGGCTGGCACCTACAAATTGCTCAGTAGATATTTGTTAAAATTATTTGCTTCCACTACACCTTTCTGTTTCTAGAAAGAGGCAGGGTTGATGAAGATTTGGAAGACCTTCCAAAGATTTGAATATTGCTCTAAATACCAAGTGGGAAGATCTTATACTAAGGGATGAAAAATAACTTGGGGTCTAGGTCTCCAAGGGATCTTCAAGGAAATCTGCCAGGGCAGATATGTACGTGTGTGTGTGTGTGTGTGTGTGTGTGTATGCGTGAAGGTGTAGCTTTACTTCTCCGAAGTGGGCCATTTGTAGCACAAAAGCAGCCATTGACAATGTGTAAATGAATGGTCATGTCTGTGTTCCAATAAAACTTTATTTGTGGATGCTAAATTTTGAATTTCATATAGTTTTTACCTCCCATGAAGTACTATTCTTCTTTTAATTTTTAAAAAAAATATATAAATTGTGAAACCATACTTAGTTCATGGGCTCTACAACGATAGGTGGTGGGCCAGATTTGACCTGGAGGGTCTGGTTTGCCAACCCCTATTCTAATTTACAAATTCTTTCTCCAGCTGTGTCCATGCTGCAGTTTAACCCTTGCTTTGAAATCTTAATTTCAATGACTATATTTTTCATTTCTGGAAAATTTATTTTTTCTTTTTCAAATCTGTCTGGTCTTTTTTGATAACATTGTATTCCTCACTTAGGATTTTTAATTCCTTCTTTTAGATCTTTAATCATTTTAACACACTTATGTTGTAGTTCATACCTAATAATTTAATCAACTGATATTCTTGGAGATTTGAAGCTGTGGTTTGTCATATCTGCTGTCTCTTGCTCAGGATGTGTATTATATCTTCATTTGGTTTGTAATTTCAGATGATGGGCATATATATATTTTTTTTTTCAATTTTTACCGGGAGGTCCCAGGGATTGAACTCAGTTCCCTCCATATGGGAAATGAACGCCCAACCATTTGAGCCACATCCGTCCCCTTGATGGGCATATATTCAGTGGGATTTTCTGAGAGAATTCTCTGCCTCCCAGGTTGAAGGCTCTCTGCAGAGAAGTTTTATGTTTGTTTCTCCCAGGTACCCAGGGGTATCAATAGTCTTGAGCCCTATTCAAAATTAATTTCTCAGCTTGAGGGATAGGAATTTTTAACTCCAAACTCATGTGAATACTCATGTTTATAAAATCTCAAATATAAGGACGAATTTTTTCCACTCAGAGCAAAAACCAAGACGCAAACATTTCTTTATTATCTCTCCATGTTGATGGGTAGGTTTTTGTTTTTGTTTTTGTTTTTCTAGTTCATTGTTTCACCATCACTGAGGGGCCCAACTTTATAGGAGGGTCGGGGGTCAAGAATGGGTATAGGAGAAGAAGTGTCTCTCCTCTAATACCCAACTCATTCAGGTCCAAGACCTTGTTTCCTTTCCCCAGGTGACTGTTAAAATCTAAATCTTTTGATTATCTAGATTGGAAGAACTCTTCAAAGGGACTGCAATTTCAGCTACTAATTTAGCCCTATTTTTCCCATTTCTTTTTTGTCTTTCACCCTTGGGGATTTCTCGTACTTCCTTGCAAGATCTACTGTGCATTTAAATAGATTCTGATATGGGTAGGGAAGGGGGAGTTAATGCTTCAATTGTACAGAGTTTCTATTTGGAGTGATGGAAAGTTTTGGTAAAAGATCGTGGTGATAGTAGCACAACATTGTGAATGTAATTAACAGTACTGAACTATATATTTGTATGTGACTAAAAGGGGAAATTTTAGGTTGTATATATTTTACTAAAATGAAGTTTTTAAAAAACTATAGTCCCTAGCATAAACATGGGCTATAGTTAATAGTACAATTATAATAATCTTCTTTTATCAATTTTAACAAATATACCACACTAATGCAAGGTGTTAATAATATGGAGGGGTAATATGGGAACTATGTTTTCTGTATGCTTTTTCTGTAAATCTACAACTCTCTAAAAAATTGAATCATACAATGATTATGCAAAAAAATTCTGCTATGGTTTATTGAGTATTTCTAGGTTATTAGGAGGTATTTAAGTTTACCTAGAATCTAAGTCCTTTCTGCCTCTTCTCTTGCCCACTCCAATCCAGCCTTACAATAGCCAATGTGATTTTTTAAATAAATTAATCTGATCTTGCTTTTCACTCACTTACCACTCTTTAGTGGCTTCCCATTGTTCTCTGTTGATTATAATATTGATTTTTTTCCAATTCTAACAACAAAGCACCCATTTTATTCACTGCTTAAATATTATACCCTATTTAACAACTATGTCTATTTAACAATCAGTTGTTAAATAGAGCATAGTTAAAATGTAAATTAAAATATATATTAAAAATATAAATTGAAAATATAGCCTAATTAAAATACAGCCCTGATAGTTCTTGGAACATTATTCTCTACACAAGACAAATTTGAATTTGACGATCCACGCAAGATGCTGAATAAGACTTCGCTTCAATCAGTTTAGATCTCTTGAAATCTTGTCATATTTTCCATCATCAATCGGAAGCATTTGTCTAGCTTCCTAGACACATTTGAAAAACAGAAAAGTTTGCCCAATAACTCAGAGCATTCCCAGTTTTTAACAGTGAAGAATGGTACTTGTGCAAGTCAGAAATTGATATCGATTAAATGGTAGCAGGTTTGCCAATAAACAAGAATATGCTTTTCCCTGGCTAGGAAGAGAATAATGTTTTGTTAATGTCTTTGTCTACCCCACGTCTTTCCCACTTCTCTTCCTCTATAACTGATACTTGTTTTCCTTGGGGAAACTCCTTCCCCGGTCCTGGGGTTGTTAATCACGGTGACTTTCTTCCCCTTCCTTCACCCTCTATCCCCACCCTAGCCACAGAGACAGGAACAGGTCCCAGGTTAGGCTGGTCATTTTACCACATCCTTCTGGACATCATCACTAGTCCCGTGGGTGGGCATGTACCCCTCTGTGGAAATCAGAGTCTTTCCCTTCTTTATTTATTTTTTCCAAATTAGAGGTAGAAGGGAGCTGTCTCTTCCTTTTGGATCACAAGTCGAAAGGCCAACACAGAAGAGAGGCATAGACAAGCAGAAACAATTAAACAGTGGAAGAGAAAGTCTTCATGATGCTGTTTAAGCTCCTGGATCCAGTCATAACTGAAGCTTTAACCCTGCACTTCCCAGTTGTATGAATCAAATATATTTATTGTCTTTGTACTTAAGCTGGTTTGTATTAGGATTTTGTCACATGTGACAATAAGAGACATGTCCCATGTGGAACCAAATCCTTAACATGGCACTCAAAGGCCCTGCATGTGTCTATTTCTCTGCTGCCATCTCACAGCCTCTTTTGTTCTCCCTAGAAGTCCATCAATACAGAACTTCTTTCATTTCCTCAAATGGGCCAGGCTCCTTCCTGTCTCAGGGACTTCACACATGCTGTTCTCCTAAGTCCCTTTGCCTGGCTAATTCTTACACATCCTTTATGTTCTGCATATAGGTCATGCCCTTAGGGACACCTTCTCTGACTATCTCACTGGGCCAGGGCCCTGCATCTCCTTCCCTGTCATATACACTCCTTTGGCGTCCTGTGCTTTTCCTTCAAAGCATTCATCACAGTTACAATGAATCACCTTACAATTCTTTTTTTTAACAGCCCATCTTCTCCGCTGGACTATAAGCTCTACAGGGATGGGGGCCATTTTTTCTGATCATCATTGTGGACCCAGGACCTAGCACAGTGCTCGGTACAAAATAGGTACTCAGTAAATATTTGCCAAATGAAAAAGAAAAAGAATGCTAGGGATATTTGACTTGGAAACCCATGGCTTTTGTTCTCCATGGTCTTTGTTAACCAGTAAGCAAATACTGACAGTCCTGATTTGTGATTGACCAAAGAAGGTTCCCAGAAGTCCCCTGGTAAAGTAGAGAGGCTCCCACAAGCACTTCCCTGAGGCCCTGGGAGCTATCTGGCTGGACTTCAACTTCTCAAGTCATGGAGGCCAAAGTCCGTGGCTTTTGGAAAGCTATGTGTGCCTTTGCTCCAGACACTTGGCAGTCCCCTAATTCAAGATAAACAATCCCCTGACCAATCTGGCTTGGTCTCCAGTACAAGAACTCCATCTTTCCAAAGGTAGTTTAAAGGCACCCACTCAGCCTTTATGTTCTACAGTCTCCTAGGAGAGAAGACTCAGACCACATTGCTGGTGCCTCCTGGGGCCGTGGCAAATTCTCTCTGCTCATAATTTCTCTCTTCTCAAATCCTGTCAGGCCAAGGCTGTTTCTGTGTATACAAAATACCACAACTAACCAACATGACAGGTAGACCTCTGTGCAAATCCTGGCTCTCCCACTTACTGTGTGACCCTGGCCCTTCTCCCAATAAAAGGAAAATAGTAAACTCTACTTCTCAGGCTTGTGGTGAGAGATCAAGTCCAACAGTGGAGAGACCACCCGGCGCTGGGTCTGGAACATAGTAGATGCTTAGTAAGTATCAGGTCCCTCCCCCTCCCCCTCCCCCTCTCCCTCTCCTATGTGAGCAGGGAAAGAAAAACAAGAATGAGAAAGCCTCCCCAGCAGGTTCTTCCTGGCAAATGTCTAAAACAAGCAATGCTCTTCACCTCTCCCCCTAACACCTACATATTGCCAGCGCTGACAGTAAAGCCAGATTAAAAAGTGCCCGTGGCCATTGGAACACGCTCCAGTCAGACCATCCGCATCACTGGTACCATCCCTGTGAGCCCTGCTCCGCCGCACCCTATTGTGGGGAACCAGGTGTCCTGGGAATCCTGAGGATTACCCTGGCCCGGAGGCCTTGGCTCCCTTTCAGTTCAATTCTTTCTTTTGTGGTCGAGCATCTGGGCCATAGTGCTGGAAGCGTTTTGGCCCTGGTGCTGGGGCCCTTATCTCCGTGCTGTGCAAGCCCCTTTCTTGCCATGTCAGAAACCATTAGAGACCACTCTTCTGAGGCTTTTGAAGGAGTAGAGCTAAGAGGCCGTGCCAAGCCAGGCCAGATGGAGTAAGTAATGAAGGCCCCAGATTAATCTTGCTTGTCTCTTTTTTTCCAATATGAAGGCTCAGCCCGAGAGCTTGGCAGTCTCAAGACAAATTATACTTGTCAGCTTCAAAGCATAAGTTCCCTTCCAGCCAGAATGTTTGCGTTTTCTCTTTCTTTCTCTCCATCTCTTTCTCTCTCCTGAAGTGAAAAAACTGGAGTAAAAAAATGGGGTTCATGTGAAATGTTGTGGTATTTTTGCATCATTGTACTAATCGGAGTTTCCACCGGGCATTTACTACATGCTAGGCAACACACTGGAGCCTCTACACATGTTCAGCTCATTTATTTCTCACAAAACTCCTACAAGGTAGGTAGATACTAGTATCCCCATTTTACAGATTAGGAGACAGGTTCAGAGGGGATGACCTACTCAGGGTCATACGCTTTGTATGTTGTGGAGCTAGGATTCAAATGTAGGTGTGTGTTACTCCAACCACTACCCTATACACAACCTTTAGTCTTTGGAGCCGTTAATCTCTCTGATTGAGGTATTTGCTTCCAGGGACAGCCAGCTCTGAAACCAAGAGCAAGTTTCCCTACTTCCTCCCACTGTTAAAAAAAAAATCCCCCTGGACTGAGAGTAAGGGGTTAGGAATGGGATTTCCAGAGAACCATTTCCCGAGGTGTACTTTTCAAGTCCCTAATCAGTAACGTTGTGGGAACAAAGGACTTGTGGTTAAATAAATTTGGGGATTTAGCAGGCAAGAAATTCTAAGAAGCCCCCAAAATAAAGAAACACAGTGTGCTTTGTTTTACCCAGTGTTCCCCAAATTATTTGACTCAGTTATGTTTTTAAGGCACACTTAGAAACATCCATGGAACTGTGCCATCAGAAACCAGTCTATTCTAGAATCTTGCAACATAAAAGTGCTGTGCATGGGCCTGCAGCAGCGACATCACAGGTGAGCTTGCCAGGAATGCAGAACCCGGGACCTCCTGCACCCTCAGGGGATGTGAAGGCACCGAGGTTTGGGAAGTCCTGCTCTAGACTAGAGCATGACTAGACTCAGGTTGGTAGCCAAGGCACCTCACTAAGCAGATAAAGCACCATTCTACAACCCAATTTTTTAATGAAGTCAACGTAAGTGTGGTTTATTGGGAAAACTAAATTAGAAACAAAGGACTAGTTGCTCCCTTGCCCAGTCAGCCCTGGCCCCACAACAACAATGTAAACATGACATGGAGAAAAGAATGCTACATTTTATTAGAGCACTGGTCTGCCTATGATTTGGGGGTAGTTCCTCATTAAGAAGAGTTATCGGGGCTGGCTGTATAGCTCAGTGGATAGGGCGCCAGTACACCACATGGGAGGCCCCGGGTTCAGTTCCCGGCGACCTCTCCGAGCGGGCAGACCACCTGAGAAGGCAAAAGCCGCCGTGGGCGGGGCAAAAAGCCACCACAGGCAGGGCAAAGCCGCCACGGGCAGGGCAAAGCCACCATGGGCAGGGTGAACCGCCTGCGAACAGAGCAAAGCCGCCTGCAAACGGAGCAAAAAGCTGCCTGGGAATGGAAGCAGACCCGCCCACAAGCGGGGCAAGCTGCCTGCGCGGTGAGCTGACTTGGCGCATCGCCGCAGTGGGGGGAGACAAAGCAGACATAGAAGAACACAAAAAGTGAACACACAGCAAGAGCAAGCAGAAAAGGGGAGGGATATGTAACAACAACAACAAAAAGATTTATTAAAAAAAAAAAGAGTTAGCTTCCTTAAACGATTTTTTCTTCATTTCAGATGTGCTGCCTCAGAACTGATTTCCTGTAATTTTTGTTAAAAACGTTCAGACATGTGAGCTGAATCAGATGTGACAGTCCCATCACCTGCCATACCCTACCCAAGTGAAAGTGCTCCACCGATAGCCCCAAGGAAGGGGCGGTTCTTTGTGCTCCAGGGACCCCCTGCTCTTTCCTTTTAGGTCCCTGACTGGCCAGGGACAACTGGAGCACAGATGGGCACTTGACTTAAAGGGCAGCCAACCCTTTGTCAGGCTAACCTGGGGGCAATATATGAACTGTAAAAGGCAGAGAGAAAGGCAGTGGCTGCTGAAGCGAAAAGGTCCTAACACAGATAGGAGTTGGAGAGGACCTGGACGGTATAAGCCAAAGTTACGAGACAGGAGAAACTGTGAGAAAGCAGAGGCTTGAGGGGGAGGGAAAATAGAGTGGAGGAAGAGAACAAGGGCAAGAGAATAGAGCAGATGTGTGCAGAGCTGTGGCATGTTCGTGGCAGAGAATGGGGCAAAGAACCACCCTTGTCCCAGTTTCTAAGGTCTGCTATAGCAAATCACCCCAAATTTGCTGGCTTAGAGCAACAGAAACTTATTCTCTTACAATTCTGGAGGCCGAGTCCACAATCAGTATCACTGGGTCAAAATCAGGGTGTGGTGGAGCTGCTGCTCCTCTAGAGGCTGTAGGGGAGAACCTGTTCCTTGCCTCCTCCAGCTTCTGGTGGCTGCCGGCATTCCTTGGCTTGTGGCTTCCCCACTCCAAGCTCCGTCTCCTTGTTCACATTGCCTTCTCCTCTTCTCTGTGCCAGATCTCCCCCCTGCCTTTCTCTTACAAGGACATTTGGAGTTACATTAAGAGCTTACCCAGGGGGGTGGATGTGGCTCAAATGGTTGAGCATTCGCCTGCCATATGCAGGGACCTGGGTTCGATCCCCAGGACCTCCCGGTTTAAAAAAAAAAAAAAGAGCTTACCCAAACAATCCAGGATAATCTCCTCATTTCAAAATACTTAATCACATTTGCAAAGTCCTTTTACACATAAGGTAGCATTTATAGGTTCCAGGGATTAAGGCAAGATATCTTTGGGGGCCAATAGTCAGCCTTGGGCCTGTATCCCTCAAGTGTCCCTTTATGCTGAGCCTGGGACCAGTTCTTCTTGACTTCTTCTCATGTCCTTAAAATGAGCCTCCCACCCCTGCCGCATTGGAATTCCCTGGAGGGAGTCTCTGTTCTTTGCAATCCAAGAGCCCAACTGACACAAGAGACTCAAACACTTACTCTCATGATGTGTTATGAGAGGCCAGCAGCCCCTAAATTTCCTCCCTCCTCTACAGTAAAACCCTAATAAGTCATTCCTCAGTAATACACTCAGTATCTGTCTCCCTTTTTTGAAACAACCATACCTTTGGGAAAAATAACAGATTAAAGCTCTATTAGTCAGGGACCAGTTAGGAAACAAATGCCAGTCGAGGGGATTTATTTCAGGGAACTAGATTCAGAGTTGAAACTGTACCACGGGAAGGTGAGGTGACCCAGAGAGGAATGAACGATTTTAGGATGTTATAGTCTTACCAGAGCCTCGGACCAGAGCTGGAGCCTCGGAGGAAGTACTGCCTGACTGGGGCCACCGAGAGGACCGCCCAAGAGTAAGTGGAATCACAGAGGAGACATAACCACTGCCCAAGTTGTGCCTGAGGCAGAGAGAAAGAGGGAGAAATACCCCAGCTTCTCCCTAACTCCGGCCCTCCATTTTCCTCTAGTGCCTCCCATTGGCTGAACACAGGTCAGAGTCCTGAACAGGGGAGCCTGAGAAATGCTTGCAGAGATGGCGCATGTGCTACAGAGCAGAGCAGGAGAAGCATGGAGAATGAGTCTGGGAGCAAATAGGCAAATGACTGGCACAAAGCCCTAGACACTTACGTAAGTGAGCACACCAGATGATTTTCCTTCCTGGAGACTGGGGCTGCAGCAGAGCACAGAGGGAGGTTGGTGGGGAGAGAATGAAAACACTGATGGAGTAGAAAGGAACTACAGGTGAAGAATGGGAGTCCCTACTGCCCAGTCCTTCCTGGAGTCAAGCCTGACTCCGTTGTCTCTGGCTCTTGTATTGCCAGCAGCACAGGTAAGCTCGGCTGTGGGCAGTCTCAGTACCCACCCAGACCACAGACATACCGCCTCCCCATTTTTGTTCTCCTCCTCCTGGATTTCTGACCTCTCCAGGGACTCCAGTTTCTAACAGCCACCTCAGGCCACTCTTGTTAAGGCGTTTAGGACACTCCTTTGTGGTTTTGGCCTCAGGCCCTCTCTTGGACCTAGCTGCAAAGACTTCCATTACTCATTTCCTCAAAGGCTGATGCAGAGTTGCTGCCAAAAGGAGGATCAGAATCGCTGGTCTTCAAAACTGTCTCTTTTTTTGGTGGGGGCGGGGAGAGTGGGTGGATGGATTTTAAGTCTTCGTCTTATGTGGAGACCTGGGGATTCTAATTGCCTTAACTGTCAGGGTGAACAAAAATGCAATTCTTGAACGGATGCTCACCACTGTGTTTAGGATCGTGTGGAATGCGTGCAGGTCACTGGACGCGGACATTGCCTTTGTGGCATTCACCTCATCTCTGTCCCTTTTTTCTAGGTAATTCCTCCCCAAAGGCCACTGAGAACTTAACTGCCTGCCCGCCTTTCTTCCTACCTTCACTCCTTCTTTCCTCCCACTTTTCATCAAATATTTACATATTAATCATCTAGTCTCTGTTAGCTGGGGATGTGATGGTAGCATGGCAGGACAGAGTCTCTGTCTCTAAGGAATCTCAGTGCGGTGAGAAAGAAAGAAGTATAATTATAGCTCAGTGACAAGGAGGGCATGGAGGATATGGAAGCAAAGAGATGGGGCACCAAAGCCAGGCTGCAGGAAGACCAATGGGGGAAAGAATTGAAAGGAGGGCCTGGAACAGATATTTGCTCACCATTGCCCATGGCAGCATTATTTGCAATTGCCAAAAGGTGGAGGCAACCCATGTAGCCATCAACAAATGAATGACTGAACAAAATGTGGTATATACATACAATGGGATATTATTCAGTCACGAAAAGGAAAGAAGTGTTGGTACATGCAACAACGTGGATGAACCTTAGAGACATCATGTTGAGTAAAATAAGCCAGACACAAAAGGCTAACCATTATTTGATCTCACTTGTATGAAACAATTAGAATATGCAATTCATAGAGTCAGAAACTATAATACAGATGACCAGAGGCAGGGCTGTAGGTGGGGAATGGGGAGTAAATGATTAATTGGTAGAGTTTCTGTTTTGGGTGACCGAAAAGTTTTGGTAATGGATGGTGGTGATAGTAGCACAATACTGTGAACGTATTTAACACCACTGACATGTATACTTGAAAGTGGCTAAAATGATTAATTCTAGGTTGTATATATGTTACCACAATAAATAATTTTTAAAAAACACATAAAATTGTACAACACAAAGTGTGAAATTTGATGTAAACGATGGATTACAGTTACTAATATAATTATAATATTGTTTCATCAATTGTAACAAAGGCACCACACTAATGAAAAATGTTTATAAGAGGGAAAACTATGTGTCCAAGGTAGACAGTATATGAGAGCACTGTACTTTCTGCATAATTTTTCTTTAAAACTACAACTGCTCTAATAAAAAAAATAAGTAAAATTAAGTGCACGGAAGAAGAGATACCAGGCAGGGCCTAAGGCAAGAGCAAGAGGCAGCAAGGTTAAGATAGCCAGATTAAGCAAATAAGAATACAGGATGCCCAATTAAATTAACATTTCAAATAAATCACTTTTTTTTTGTATAAATTTGTTCCAGATATTGCCTGGGACACACTTGTATCCAAAGTGTATTCGTTGTTGATCTGAAATCGAATGTAACTGAGAGTTCTGTATTTTATCTGGGAACCCTAGAACCATTAAAAGAAGTGGAAAAGGAGTTCCAGACAGAGGGAGGAGCTTGTTAGCTACCAGGAAGTAAGAAGAACACAGTGTGTGAAGGGAACTACAAGATGTTCAGTGTTGTTTCCCAGTCCAACACAAAGGATCCTGATAGCCCCGTGAAAATAGAGCTTGGATCTTGCCTCTTTTTGTGTCTTCCTAGAGTCTCTAAGAGGATACCCAAGTGTATAAGGAACTTTGCCATTTCCACGGCCCTCACCTTCTTCAGGCCCTCCCCATCTCACATCTCCCAAAAGACATTCTGCTTTCAACCTCTACTGCATCCATTTCCTGTCACATACCCTGACGTTTCCGGAGTCACCTCAGAATCATCCAGACAAGGAGTGGCTGCACCTTGAATTCACCTTTGTGTTTTAAAGATGAGGGAGGAGCAGCTCAAGAAGAGGAAGTAGGTTATATACCCAGTGAGTTCATGGCAAAGCAAGCAAGAAACCCGTGTCTGTGACTCTCCATCTGCTTGCACCCCCTTGACACTTTTCCTAAAGTCCTGGTTTGCCATCTCTGTTCAAATCTTTGTCATTTATTTGTTACCTCAGATAATTGGACCATCTATCCAATCCTTGCCTTAATTAACTATTGGTGATTGTGTTTTCTCACCCTGAGTGTGTTATTAACTCTTTGAGGGTAAATTTTTTATGTCTGGTGGTTGAGGGTCATACCCTTCTCATGGGAACTTGGAAAGCCTGGGTAAGCGGATGCCAAGTTTTAGGTCCCAGAGGTCAGAACAAGACACAGGATTCTAACCACAATGACCAGAAGAAAGGCTGAGCCAAAGTCTTTAGAATTATCTAAGGATCAAACTGCCAGAAGGAGGGTTGAGCTAAAATTCTTGGAATTATCCAAGGATCAAACTTCCAGAAGAAGGGCTGAGCTAAAATCCTTGGAATTATCCAAGGATTGAACTGCCAAAACCACCTCGAGGGATGTCTTGAACAGGAGCAGGTAGGGCTAGGGAAAATTGATGGAATGGGACAGTTGGGAAAGTAGGCTGGAGTGCCTGGGATTCTGTCACGGAACCCTACTCTTCCCTAACTAGGTGGCATGATATTTGAAGTTCAATGACTTCAAAGCCATCCATAAATCAATGACGTCCAAATGAATACCTCTATCCCTGACTTCTCCCCAGAACTCCAAGCTTCTATATCCCACTATCCATTTGCCATTTCCTTGGATGTCTTTTAGATGTCTCGAATGTGGTTTAAGCTGAAATTTTAACTCCTTGTACTATCATGATCATCTTACTTCTTCCCTGGTTTTCTCCATCTCAAAAATAATCCCAAGGCATCCAGATGCTCAAGTCAAAAATCGATTTGAAGTTATCCTTCAATTCTTCCTGCTATCCCACCCCCATCCACTCATCTGAGAGTGTTATCAGCTCTACTTCAGAAACATATCCTGAAACTCTCCATTTTTCTCTTCTTCACTGGTGTCACCAAAATCCAAGGCTCCATCGTTTCCCACCCAGATTACAACAATGACTTCTGTTTAATTGTTCTACCTCAACCCATTGTTCACACACAAGCCAAAGTGCACTCTTTTTTTTTATAAGATTTATTTT
>PVKH010014722.1:0-16380 GCA_004027955.1 Chaetophractus vellerosus
GCCATTTTGCCTGATAGTTTACAGGGGACCTTGGGAAGGGAGCAGGACAGCCAAGGCTGATATAGGGAAGACCTAAGATACAAGCCCTGCACCAGCCTGCAGCTGCAATTGGGAAGAAGCGGAGCAGCTGAGCCTGAGAGAGGAAGCCCAGAGGGGAAGGCTGAAACCTCACAGAGATCACCCGCCATCTTGCTTCAGCATGTGGCAGCTGACTTCGGTGAGAAAGTACCTCTTATGGTACCTTGAGTTAGACTTTCCATGACCTTAGGACTGTAAGCTTTTACCCCCAAAAAATACCCTTTATAAAAGCCCACAGATTTCTGTTTGTTTGCATCGGCACCCCTTTGGCAGACTAATACAGGTGGAAAGATGCCCTTTTAAGAAGCTGCATTTTCTAACTTAACTTTCAGCTAGAAGTTGTCAATAGGATCTGGATTATTGTCTGGAACTCATGGAAAGGCTTTTACAAAAGGAGCAGAGAACCTGCAAGTACTCTTTTCTGTCCTTACCCTCCTTTTCACTTGCTTCCTGCCTGGAATATGGATTTGATGTCTGGAAACATAGCAGCCATCTTGGGTGGACAAGAAAAAATTTCAAAAATGGAAGCCACTTGTTAAGGAAGGTAGACCTAAAGTGTAGACCAAACCTAAATCTCTGATGATACCATGAAGCTTCCATATCACCTCTTGCCTGCTTATCTCTGCAGTGCTTTAATGTGAGGGAGAAATACATTTCTATCTTGCTTAAAGCACTGCTATTTCCAGTCTCTGTTAACAGCTGCATAATGTAACTTCCTAACTGAAGCAAAGTATAGAATAAAAATCTCAAAAATGTCAAAATTACCTTTAAAAATCCTTTAAGTCCCTCTAAAATTATAGTAAAGTAGTCTTTTTTTATTTTTATGTATATATATATATATATATATTTTTAGGATACATTGATTACATAAATGTTACACAGAAATTTTAGGAGTACCCATATGCCACCCTCCCACGCCTCCCACAACTCCCACATAGATATCCCTCATCAGTGTGGCACAATGCCTGTGAGAGATATACACATTTTGGGGCTTTGTCATCAAGTATGGACCACAGTTCAGACTGTAGACCACCCCCTCTCCCACACAGTTCTGCATGATACATGATGATATAAAATAACCTATATCCTCCATTGCAACATCACCCATGAGAATTCCCAAGTCCCCCCAAAAAACCCCATATTACAATTGCCTTTCCCTCTCCCTGCCCCCAAAGTGTCCAGTGACCCTGGCTCCACATAATTTTGTAATTTCTTCCATTGCATGTATCACAAGTCTATAACAAGACACCAACAAGTCCCATATGGTGTTTTGAGGCATGAATGAGTTATAGGCATGTGGAGATATCAAGTCTAATTCTTGGGGTCAGTCAAGAAAATAGATTAAATTAGGCTCTACTCTTCTATTGCTTTAAATCAGTAGTTGCCTTTCAGAAATTATCTACATTGTCCTCAGAGATTATAATACAGAAATTAAATATTACATGTGCTCTGAAATTAAAACATTTGGAAACTCCAGTATATACATTCCTGACAGCAATATGCATGTGTATGTGTATGCATACATATATGAAGTTACTGCATGATTCCATCTTCATCTTTTATTGTCAATTTTATTACCTCCTCTAGCTGTATTAGTTAACCTTGTTAAATTTAACTTACATTACAATTTTTTCTTCAAAGCTATTGAATAAGTCATTAGCACCGACATACTATCAGAACAGTGTATTTCCTTGACAATAATTGAGAAAAACTTAAAAACGTTGAAAACATTCACACCTTCTTCTCTTAGGTTTTGGACTGAGCTAAGCTTGAGTACCACCTGATGGTATGTGTTCCTTGAGCAGAATTATGAGAAGAGTTATTGATACTATTTAAATTATTCTTTGTTTAATCTTTATTCTTTCTCTTTCTCTTATATGTGATACAACTCTATTATATGTCCAAAATTGAGAAAAGCCATTTGCTGCCCTGTGGTTTTGTCAAGCTATAGGCAAGTAGAGCTCTGAGAAGAGCCACAGATAAAGAGGTTCTGGAACTCAGATTTCCCCCAAAGAATGTTACCATGTTGCTAAGCTATATAGTGTATCTTAACAACCACTCCTTGAAGCAGAGTGGGAGAAACTAGAGGGAGACAGCTATATTCTTTTAGAAGCCTTAGAAAGTAGGCTCTACTGCCAATTAAGAATTTTAAGACCAGTTGCAAAGATTTAAGGAAATCAAAGAAAAGTCAGTCTAGACCCATTACAAGGCTAGGAGGATATCAACAGACTTGGGTTCCTGCCTTCCAGATCATCCACTTTTGAAATTTTCCTCAGGTATAGTTTTAAATTCATCATTAAAATAGTTTTCAAAAAAATTACATATGATTTAGTGAATGGACCTCAAAGTCATTTTCTTTTCAATACTGTGAAAGCATAGTAAGTCTGTATTAAGGAAAGGGGTATTATCTTTTAAAGTAAACCACTTATTTCTAAAGGGATCATATAAATTAAAAATATGCTAAATTTGTGGCATAAGACATTTATTCCATGGAAAATAGTTTCAATTTAACAACTATTTATTGAGCATATACTATGTGATAGGCAGTGTTCTAAGTACTAAGAATTCAGAGGAAAAAACTGGGCTAGCCCATTCTTTCTTGATTATTACATCCTATTGAGAGAAGCACAAAATAAATAAACGTAAAAAATAATGTCAGGAAGAGATACATCATTGAAGGCAGCTTGAAGGTAATGGATAGAGAGTGATCAAGGCTAGGATGATGGTGGGTGTTACTTTAGAAAGTCGGTAGGAGGTCTTTTGGAGAAAGTGTCCTTGAGACAGTGAAATGAATGAAGAGGAGGGAGGCATGGAAGATCAGAGTGCAGAACAATCTAGGCTGGGGAATCTGCAAGTACAAAATTACTCAGTATTCACTGCCTAAATAATAATCTTTACATCCCTGGGAATTCATAGTAACTTCCAGCTGTTCTTCAATAATTAGATATTGCAGTCTCCCTTTGTGAGCAAACATTTTACAAATGTACTATTTGGATTAAGAATTAATATTGAATACAAATTTGCAATGTATTTTCTAAGTAACAATGGCCAGAATTAGGACTAAGTGTAAGAATAATTTTCAAAAACCACATATATTGAGGATTTTGAGTAATTTAGTCTAAATAATATTCAATAATTTACTAATAAATAGGCAGATTCAAGAAGCAATGGGAAAGGAAACACTGCTTCCAGAAATATTTACAGAATTCCCTGAATGGTGAATACTAACTTGAATTAAATTTTCCTGCAGATTTACCTCTATACAGATGTTTGTTTTCCTCTTCAGAGTGAAAACATAGGGTGAGCATCACAGTTAAAATAGATTTATAAACGGATCTCAGATATTTTCACTCAGTACATCTCTTGGGTGTATCCTCTAAGTCAAGAGATCTCAGCCTAGGTTTTGCAACATACAGGTAGTGAAGCAAGACCTAAGATCTTTATTACTAATAATAGCTAAAATGCTCATGTTTGTAAATTGTTTACTTTTTGAAGAAATTAGTATAAAGAAGAGTAAGTTCTCTAATATTGTTGCTTGCATTTAGTTGCAATGCCACACGCTTACCTAACTGGAAAGGATAGAGTTAGAAGCAGCTTATACAGCTCTTCAGAGCAACAGTTAATTTTTATGTGGTGATTGTAAATTTTTTTAGTACTTTGTTCCCCCACAATTTTGGGAGAATTCTTTAAAATCTGAACATGTGATGGGAATGTGTCTTCCACATGAGCTTCATCTGTTTTATATTCTGGTGGGGAAAATAGGCTAAGAACTGCTGTTCTACATTATAGTACAGACACCTATTAAGCTAAAATACTGGAAACAAGTATGTGGCTTTACTTATTTTGCTTTGCATTTTTCAACCTATTATTTATCACAGGACTATATTTGAGCCCTGATAAATAATCCATGGCAGCCTGGCCAACACAAAGGAATGCTCACAGGAAATCTCTGGCCAAGATCTCAGCCCCAAATGTATTATTTTGGAGTCAAAAATGAAGGGGCTTTGTAAATTTTTTACAAATTATGAAGCATATCAAGTAGTTCTTTACATTTCTTGACAAAATAGGAACTATGGATACAGAATTAAATTGGTAAAAATGCTTAGATTAAATAGGCATTGATACATCTGCTATTTTGACCTTTTGTAGGAAGAAAGGTGGTTGTAATGTTTAAATATGTGTTTGGTCTTGCTTCCTGTATTGCATTTTTTTCAATAAACTAAAAAAAAGGGGGGGGGAAACATCCATGGCACATTTATAGAATAACCATAAGTTTATTTTGGTCTGCTCTACAGAATCCATCCATGATACTCATTAGCCAGTATTGCATTGATAGGCATCTCAGATATTTATTTCAGCAAAAATTGTATCACTTCAGTACAAAATAAATGATATCTTTTATTCTCCAATAAAGACAATATTTATCAAAAGGTAAATAATGTATCACCTAGTCTTCACATATATTATTTATTTCATCACTATGTTCTTTTTAATTTCTCTTCTGTTTTTGTAAAGAAAATCTACCCTTTTGTCTGAGGATGAATGATCCTTTCATTTTTTTCTTAGTTTATAAGTCTTAAAGAATACAGTCTAAACTCAGTGATTGTCATAAGATAAATCTTAATAAATAAATATTATTCCAAACCAACTCATGGACTTTGGAAAGAAATCCAGTAAAATCATTAGGTAATGAATAATCAGCCAATTAAACAGTGTTGAAATCAATATAAGCTGAGGTAGAAGAGAAAAGTGTGGGTCATTATCAATATTAAATAACAGCTTTTCTTTTCTTCAGGATTGAGAAGGTTTTATTTTTCAGTCATTAGCTCACTTGCTAGAAAAATTCAAAGTACAACTTCGTCCTAAGTTATCCATTTACTACATTGCTGAAAATTTAAGTTTAAACCAGACTCTCAATAGAATAGAGAGTTAAAATTTTAAATGATATATATGGATAAAATATATAGTGTCTATATATCTTTAACATTATTTTTAACCTTTCCAATAGAAACAATAAAAAGCCATAACATCAGACTATTCAATTTTCTTAAACTAAGAATAAGCACTATAGCATCTTTTTAAAATGCAAGAGCAAGAGGCATTTCATACTTCTAGCACTGCTATTTTCACAAGAGGAAGATGAATAATTCTCTTGTTGACCTTTTATACCAAAATTTAAAGAGTGTATCAAACTAACATAAAGGAATTGAGGTAGGGAAGACACACATATTAGAATAACTGAATATTCCCGCTGACAAAGTCAATTCTGTCAGGTTACAGACAAACAAACCAAACTATAGGAAAGAAAGCAATTCATCTGTGGTAACTTTACTGATTAAACTGGGAACAAAAATCTCACTTTTAACACGAGTTTAGTGTCATTTGCACCTTCCAAATTGCCTCCTATACCCTTTTTCATCCCAATATAGATATAGAATTAATCTATTAACTTGATTGTATAAAAGGTTCCACACAGAGCAATGAGTAAGTCTAAGGTTTGGGTTATAAAAAGATGTTGTAAATAAATCTTTGTGATATTCATAAGAAGCAATAAGCAAATACACTTTTTATAGTTAGATAATAAAATTTTCTGAATTAAAATTATTTAAATATTTTTTAATCAACCCAGGATAGCATTTATGTCTATTAAGCTGAAATTCCTGAAAATCAGCTATTTTGTGGCAACAGAACTGGTAATTTATATACCATACATTCTGAATATATACCTTGAAAAACTTGAACTAGATTGCTCTAGTCTGAAAAGATAGTCAATGAACTAAAAATATTTGCCACCACCCCCAATAAAATCTTGAGATCAGTATCTAGAATGTAGAAATATCTTGACACTGTAAATTATTCTGCTAAAAAAGAACAAAACCATCCTGCCATAGATGAAAATAAAATGTGTTTTTCCCAGTACTGCTATGATGAATAAGGTTTCCATGTAAGATAGGATATATATAACAAACACCAAACCACCATCCTTCTTAGATTCCAAAAGTAATATACCATCTTCAAGAAAGTTTAAATAATTCTTTCCTATCTTATTAATGCAGAAATTTTCTTTCCTGCAAGTCTGTAAAATTCCCAAGAGCTATATGCATCAGTTTTCATCCCCTAGGCCTATAACACTTTAGGTGTCTAATAAATGTTTGCCGAATGACTGAAGGAACATAATCAAATATTACTGAATATTGCAAACAACTATATGTCAAAGGTTCTCCAGTTTATTATCTGTAGATCTAATAGTCTTTCGCTATTGGATTTTTTTCTCCATTAGGTTGTACCATCCTCTTAGAAGATGATACAAATACAAGAGGCTGCTTTTCTTAAAATACAGTGTGACAGGTCCCCATTGAAAATTAATTTAATATGAAGTTCATTTGTGGATATTGTAAAGTCATCCTTTTAATTTGCTATATCAAAATTGATAGTAACCATGTAATGTATTTTCATGTTGGTATATTTTAAGTTCTCACAAATGTTTTGATTTTTCCAGGGGAAATTTTTTTTTTTCTATTTCTCCCTGCGCCTATTTCTCTCTGTGTCACCAACGTTTGGTCTAAAAGTAAAATAGCCTCACACATTGTTTTGACCCAAGAAATAATTTCAATACAAAGCAAGAAGACAAAAAAAATGTCAAGAACCTCATGTCAGAGATATTGTCATTCTGTGATTTCAGGGTCTGAGCACATCTGGAAGTGAGGTTAATCAAAGCAGTAGACCCAAGAAGTTTTGTGCCAAAAGTGGAGAGAGGGAAACCAACACCCCATGAAAACAAACCTCAAATCCCGACCACTGCTCTTCAGTTTGGGAGCAAAGGCAGCTCTATTATGGATAGAAATGGAACTTGTTTTCTAGTCAGGCACACCCCTCATCCCAGACGGGTCTGCCACATAAAAGGTAAGGGGATTCAAGGTCCCAGAATGTCTCGCTCTTCTACATTTGGGGTACTTGATGATTCTGCTTAGTAAACACAAAGGTGCTACTCAAAATATTGCTAAGGCATTGACTACTAGGCCCCCAGATGCCAGCACTGGGGCTAGAGCAGAAGTCAGCTGGGTCGTTCTGTGCCAGGCAATTAACCTTTGGATTGTTTGATTGTTAGGAGAGGACCCTGGACATGGATCAAAGTGGCACGGTGAATGGGCGCCATTCAGGGAGCTCAGGGCAGCAGTATTTACCAACTGGTATGGAAGTATTTCAGCATTTTAAGAATTAGTATAGACATGCTGATGTACTGAATATCAGCCTTGGAGAAGCACATTTTCTTCCTTTCTTTCTGTCTTTCTCTCTCTCTCTCTCTCTCTCTCTCTCTCTCTCTCTCTCTCTCTCTCTCTCTCTCTTTCTCTCCCTGTCTCCCATTCTCTCTCTTCTTCTCCCTCCCTTCCCTCCCTTACTTCCCTTCTTTCCTTTTTATACAATAATTTTATGCAAGAATTTTCCTTTTATACAACACTATACTCTTGGAAATTAGACATCAATGAGAAGCAGTATAAGTTAGTTTGGAATGAAGAAGTGTATACCGTTTACACATATTTTCAGTTGATAAAGAAAATAAACAACAAACAAATAGAAGAGGGAAAATGTACTGATATTTTGAGAGGTAGATTTATCAAGGTTTTGAAGTATATGGAAAACAAGAAGAACTGTATGGACTTGATGGTGTGAAGTAGGATTCCCCAGAACGAGGTAAGTGTGTGATATCCCCCAACTATAGGAGTGTATTAAAATCACCTGGTCTTAACATATATCTTCACACCATCCCAGAGATTCTTATACTTGAGGAAACAAGGAATCACTTTCTAAGTAAGAATTGCTGCCACGGTGGATGGAAATATGTCATATTCCTGTGGCTTATTGGGACAGAAAAATTGAGACTAAAACCACTGTCATGATAAAAGTGAACCATCCCTTGTTGGAAAAAGGTAGAGAAGAGAATTAGGAAGCTCTTGCACCTATGCAGACATGTGAGGACAAATATCCTCACTGTATTAGTCAGCCAAAGGGGTGCTGATGCAAATTACCAGAATTCTGTTAGCTTTTATAAAAGGTTATTTATTTGGGGTAGAAGCTTACAGTTACCAGGCTATAAGGCATAAAATTGCTTCCCTCGCCAAAGTTTGTTGCCATGTGTTAGAGCAAGATGGCTGCCAAAGACTGCAAGGGTTCAGGCTTCCTGGGTTCCTCTCTTCCCAGGGCTTGTTTCTCTCTGGACTCACTGCTTCTGTTTCCTCCAGAAGGTCAGCTGTAGACTCTTAGGAGAATGGCTCTCTCCTTCCTCATGACTAAGCTCCTCTGTATGCTTACTTCCCCAAGCTCCAGCATTAAAACTCCAAACTCCCTTCTGTGGGGTACGAGTTCTCTGTGAGTGCCCACCCACCAAGGGGGCAGGGATGCAACATCTTACTTACATGGCCCAATCAAAGCCTTAATCATTATTTAATTAAGTAAAAGTGAAACCTCTGGATCCAATACACTCTAATACACCCAGAGGAAAAGACCAGTTCACACGTATAATCCAATATTTCTTTTTGGAATTCATCAATAATGCCAAACTGCTATATTTACTATGTTCCCAACACAAGGCTTGAGAGAGTTTCTAAGGGAAAAATTAAAAGGAGGAACAAATCAAAGAGGAACCTCTCCTTCACTCCCTCCCCCACCCCATCATGCCTTTGTCTAAAAGAATGCATTGTGTTTGCTGAAATAAAAAAGCAGAGAGGGAGAAAATAAGGTTGCTTCATTCGGCAAGTATTTATTCAATCTCTACTACATATTAATCTATGTTCTAGACGTGGGAGATACAGCCATGAACATGGGAAAAAAATTCCTACCCTCACAGAGCTTAAATTCTAGCCAGACCAAGTCAGACATAAACAAATCAGTTCAGTGGTAAACATATTGCATGTGTAGTGACACCAGGTATCCAAACAGAAATGAGCTGCCTATGGATGGGAGTCTGTGCCTGAATCTGAGAGGTCAGGAATTAGACGTACATTTGGGAGTAATCAATATAGTAGTGATATTTAAAGGGATGAATATGGGTCATCTCTTTATTCATTTTATCATCCATCTAGCTATCCCTTCATTCAACTAGCATTTATTTGGAGAGACAATAGAGGCAAAAGCCTGGCTTTTAGAGCCGGAATGCCGGCCTGGTCAACCAACTCTCTAGTTATGTGGTCTTGGTAAACTCTCTGGGTTTAGTTTCTTCATCTGTAAAATGGTAAAATAATAATACCTATATCATGGTTCAGCATATGAAGAAGGGAAACAAAGGGAAAATCAAATTAAAACAGCATAGAGCATTAGGAAATTGTAAGCATAGAGGATCAAAATGCCTTTTATGGAGACTACAGAGAGGAAGAAAAGGATAAAGGGAAGTGAGGGTGGAGAAGTGGATAAGAGGCCAGATTTGGAAAGGCTCTGTATATTATGTTAAGGAATTTATATCCTTCCACAGCCAAAGGATATGTCTACACTCATGGTTTTCCCTTCCTCACCCCTAAGCTCCTTTTCAATCCACTTCAGCCTGGCCTTTTCACCCACCATTCTGCATAAACTGGGCTTGCTAAGGTTACCACTATCCTCCATTTTGACAAATCCAATGAGCACATATCATTAAGAAATGCTTGTGGTTACAAGTAACAGAAAACAAACTAGCTTGTACAACAAAAAGGATCTATTGGTTCAGGTAAGTGGAAAGTTCAGCAGTTAGGTGGACTTCAGATATGATTTGATTTGATGGCCCACTGATGACAGAAACAACCTACTTTCTTTCATCTCTCCACTTTGCCTTTCACAGTGTCAGCCTCATCATTGAGCTGCCTTGCCTCCCACATAGTGGCTACATGGCTACATCAATCCTTAACTTCACATCTGCCTGCAACACTGGCATCTTTCCCAGCAGATTCCAGCAAAACTTTCCTCATATTTTATTGGCACACATGCCCAAGTCACATGCCATCCCTGAAAGAATCTCTGTGGCCAGGGAAGTGGCATACATGAGTTAGTGAGCCAAGGTTCAGATAACCAATCACCATGGTAAGGCAAAGAGTTCAACCTTCCCCAAAACATATACGTTCTTGGGTTCTGTGGGGTGGATAAGGGGAGGACAATGGAATAAAATATCTGGGTACCCTTAGTAAGGGAAGGAAGAAATGAATTCTGGGTAGACATGACAAATATCCACCACAGACATTGTTATATCCTCATCTTGACTCCTCAGCAAGTAGACAAAATCAATCCTTTATTTTTTAATATTTTTAAATTTAGCTTCCGTAACACCACGCTCTTCTGGGTTTTCGCCTGCTTTTCTGGCTTCTCCTCTCAGCCTTTTTTGCTATCACAGCAATAAATGCTGGAGTCCCTCACAGTTCAGTCCTTGGCCATATTCTCTTTTTAATCTATGCTGTGATCCTAGGCAAATACACTCATTCACAAATTTCAAATACCATCTCTAAGCTAAATACTTCCAAATGTTTATCTTAGGTTCAGACTCCTAAAATTTAGACCTGCCTACTTGACCTATACATGAGACATTTGGATTATTCACAGGCTCATTGAGATTTGCTCTTTGAAACTAGACTCTTGATCTTCTCTCACAAACTTGGTCCTCCAAACAGTCTACCTTAACAAGTAAATTGACATCATAAATTTGAGCCTCTTCTTTAACAAATCCCTCTCCTTCCCATCCTCTTGCAATATTTCATTTGATCTTGTCACTTTTCCTTCTAAATATTTTGAAAAGTAAGCCACCTCACTCATGGCCACCATCACTACTCCATTGTAAGCCATTATTATCTCTTGCTCTGATTACTTTCGCCCTTGTCCTCATCCAATCCATTCTCCATAGAGCAACATTTAATCATATATTAAAATGTATTAAAATGTAAATCTGACTATTTAAATACCTTGCTTAAAATCCTTCAGAGCATTCCCATGCACTTAGGATAATGTTATATATTTTGGCATAGCCAAATATATGATGTAGCTTCTGCCTATCTCTTATGATTCATCTCATATCAACACCCCGTGACCTCATTTTACATATGCCACATTGGGCTTGTCTAAGTTCCTTGAATATGTAACAAGCCCTCTCTGGCCTCTGAATTTTCACACATACTGTTCCCGCTAGTCATAAAACTTCTTCCCATTATATCATTTCAAACAAACCCCCAGGTTCTACAGTCCCAATATAAATTAGATCTCCTTATGATATTTTCTTATAGCACCCTATCATTTCTTCAGAGCAACTGTCTTAGGTCAAGTTCTACCTCAGCTGTTTAGTAATTGTGTATCCTTGAGAAATTATTTTAAAAATCATTCTGGCTATATTGTGGAAGAGGAGCAGAGGCCTAATAAAAGGTTGGGAGATCAATTAAAAGACTGATTCAGACATATTAGTGAGACATGAAGGGGAATGGGCCAGGGCAGAGAGAAGAGCAAAGAAGTAAAGATTGAACTTTGGATCTGAGCAAAGGGAAAGCCCAAATGAGCAACAAAGGGAGAACCAACAGAAAGTTATGTGCTCAACAACATTCAAGGAGAAGGTCTGAGTTACCATCAAAGTCAAACTCCTATAAGAAACTGGGAAAATAAAGGACATGAGTAAGCAAATAGATGTTACAATAAAGACATTGTAGATGGCCTTGCTATATATTGTCTTGGCAACATATGATAGTAGAGTTTTTCGCAATCCACAATGTGAAAAAAAAAACATATTTAATTGGAACTCTTTCTTTTCTATAGAGAGCAAATACTCCTAAACTAAGTATATTTTTTTCTGACTTCAAATGCCTGAAAGCACTCAATATAGGCATCTTCTATATTTTATTCCACATTCTGTCTTGAATTATCTTATACATATAGTACACTATAAAACTGTTGGAGGGCAAAGGACTGAATTTTATATTTCCAAATCCCTTACAATGCCTAGCACAAAGCCTTGCTCATAGGAATATATATTCACTTAAATATATGTTCAACTGAATAGAAAATCTTCTTTGGAAATCGTTCAAGGATATCCATGCCAATTCTGGAAAGCCTAGCTGCTGGAATTGCATGAGTAATAGAAGAGAGGCAAAGTACTCTATTATGAATATTAACAGCTATTTTAAAAGTTAATATGTGCTTTGAATCCATACTCAACACAAGAACACTACAACTAATTTCACTAGTTTTATCCCAAATATAATTTTCAATCCATTTTAGCAACACTTGAATGTTTAGTCTGTGATATGTAATGTTGTTCTCATAGTTAAATGCTTAAAATATTAAATCATCAATAAATTTATTCAGCCCAACAAATGTTAATTTAAAATCTTAAATCTGTGGTAGTTATTTTACTTATGCTTCTTACTAAGGACACAAACATAATAAGCCAAATTGTGGTTCACAATCTAGTTGGAGAAGACAAGTATACAAGGAAATAATTATAATATTATATGGTGTGTGCAATGATAGAAGTATGCTGAAAGTTCAGATATAAAATATAGAGAAAGAAATCACGGGAAGAGTGTCAAAAATGTACTTCACAGATGTTTTGCTTGAGAAAGATACATATGATAAATATTAAGAAGAAATAATCAGGGGGACATGGGCATTTATTGGATTGGGGAGATGGAAAAGATGAAAAAGAGTAAGAAGTCTAGAATTACTAGCAAGTTTCTAGCTTGGTTGAATGGATGGTGGAACAATCAATTACTCATGTGTGGGGGTAAGATTGGAAGCTCCATTTTGAACATACTGTACTCGATGTGCTTGATGTGGTGATGGAACATCCAAGAAGAAATGTCCAAGTAGAGAAAAGGATATAAGAGCTTGGAGCCTATGGATTGGGTGGGGCTACAAAAAGTCATAAGCATACAGGTTAGAACTGTTACACTATTGCCCAAGAAAGCAAAATGATCCCAACAGAACCTGCAGATCAGCAGCAACAATAACGCATAAGGAGTGGGCACACACAGGAAGTCCAGTGAGAGAGAGAAAACATGTCAGAAATGCTAGAAGGAACCAGGAAATGGAGAGAAAAGCTTTTGAAGAAGGAGCAGTAATGGGGCCATCCACAGAAAGATCAGTACATGTAAAAGCTAAGCTATTTCCACATAATTAACAAACTGTTGATCTCTACAAGCCCCACTACGAGAATAAGAAAAGCCTGAATTTATAAAAATTATTATATTAAAATCTTAGTTTTGCATGGCAGGGGTTTTCTATCTGTGTTCGTATGAGTCCTGGTGATCCAGGCAGAACACAAAGGCGACGTAAACCGTGTTTGAACAAAGGGCATAGTCACTAAAGAAGTTTGACTATCATTACTGTGTGGCACAAAGCACTATAAGCAACTATTATAAGATTAAATAAGGCTTTTCTTGTTGTTTCAGCATTTTTACTAAGGCCAAAATTATGAGATTATCTTTGCATAACTTGCTAAAAAGTGATTAAAAAAAAAAAAAAAGCTGGCCCTGCCTTGATGGCCATTGCCTACCTCGTTCGTTGAAAGGAGAGCGTGAGGATTTCTTTGGGAAAAACTCAGTGCCCTTCCCCTTCCCTCTATGAGGAGCAGGAGGGCTGCCTTCACTTGCACCTGCAGGACTCTCCAGGGAACATTTGTAGAGAGTGGGGTATCTGAGAGGGAGACAGAGACCTCTCTGGCTGGCAGGGCCCTTGCCTTGGCTGTTCCTGGTCTGCCCTCTGCTGTCTCTGCAGTGGGGTATGGGGAGACTGCTCTTGGGGCGAACTTATCCCGTATGGAGGACACAGAAACTCTCTCCCAAAATCTAAAGACAAGAAGCTGGCCGGAGCTGGCTGGAGCTGCCAGTGCCAGAGGAGCAAAGGGTAGGATTAAACTGCTCTCCCATGGAAAACTGGGCTTAGGGTCTTATTTCCCATAGGTTACAGTAGACACTTGGAAAGGAAGCTGGCCTAGAACTATCTTGAAAGGATCCAGCTCAATAGGACCAAGTACTATAATGGGGCAATCCCAGTTGAAAGAGGTGGGTGAGATTGTACTTTGGGTCTGGAGGAAGAGGAACACACTGAAAAGTTATCTGGTAGGTACATTATCCATGACAGTGAATGGTATCACAGATCTCAGTTGGGGTCTCTAAAGAACCCACAAAAGTACCCCAAGGTCCATAGAACCAGCATTCTTCTCTGCCTCACAGAATTAAATTAAATTAAACTAAATTAAAACACCATGAAGCAAGTAAGCTTCTGTGTCTCCTCTAGCACTCCTCATCCTTCCACGGAGCTAGAAGCAGTGAGTGCAGAAGAAAGAGTGGAAGAATAAGGTAGAGAAAAAGAAACATCACATTCCCCCTTCTCTCATACTGTACAAGCCAGATGAAGACTTATCTGGGGAGGAGAAAATGAAAAGAAAGTTATAAATTGAGATCTAATACTTTCATAGCACTAACTATGCTAATACAAAATTTTGGCATTCTTGATGGAGAATTTTGGGCACAAAAAAGACCATTTGCTTGTTATTTTTAAATTTCACTTTTAATTAAAAATTCTAAAGCTTTTGGTTTTCCTTAACTTTTAAAATTTAACATCATTAAATTTGAATTAGGAATATAGTAAATTTTAATGATCAATTCCAAGAACATCCTTAATGAATTTTTGGTCTCATTATTTCATAAATGAGACCAAATTAGTTAATTAGTTTAATTAACTAAAAAGATGTTTAAAATTTTAAATGACAATTACTCATTAAATATAATTTTCTTTTTAAATATTTCACATTCCTAACAAGAAAATTCCTTAAGGATGTAAATAAATCAAGTAAATAAAATAAGCATTTTTTTTAAGCTAGCAAGTAAAGGGTTTAATGAGAAAGGAAAGGAAGCAAGAGTAGACACCTGAGACTTGGGTGTGGGCATATTCAAGGGCAAGATGTTCGCAAATAAACTTTAAATACAGTGAAACACGTTATTTAAAACACTCATACTGTTTACCAACTTAATATTTTCATACTTTTCTACTTTAAATCAAAAGTGTAAAATCATTTTATATACATTTTAACTTGGAATATCAAGGCTAATCTGTTAGATATTCAAATATGACAAATTTGCTTATTCTATACATTTTTTTTTCATTTAAAAAAATTTATTGAAGTATATCATGCATACATGAATGTACATAAATAGTAAGTGTATAGTAAAAGCTTTGAGCCTTTAAAACAAACATGCATAACATACAGGACTCCCGTACATCACCCCACCACCAACACCTTGCATTGCTGTGGAACATTTGTTACAGATGATGAAAGAGCATTGTCAAAAACATTACTAATAACTATTGCCCCTATCTTACATTTGGTGCATCTTCCCCAAACCCACCCTATTATTTTTTTTTCAAATTTTAATCCACTTTTTTTAAGATACATTTATTACATAAATGTTACACAGAAATTTTAGGAGTACCCATATGCCACACCTCCCACACCTCCCACAACCTCCCACATATATATCCTTCATCAGTGTGGCACAACGCCTGTAATAAATATACACATTTTGGGGCTTTGCCATCAAGCATGGACCACAGTTCAGACTGTAGACCACCCTCTCTCCCATACAGTTCTGCATGATACATGATGATATAAAATGGCCTATATCCTCCATTGCAACATCACCCAGGACAATTCCCAAGTCCCAGAAAAAGCCCCTGTATTACGATTGCCCTTCCCTCTCCCTGCCCCCAAAGCATCCAGTGGCCCCTGGCTCCACATAATTTTGTAATTTCTTCCATTGCATGAATCACAAGTCTATAACAGGACACCAACAAGTCCATTCTAGTCCATATTTCTTCCCCCAATCCTGAGGAGCCTGGGATGGTGATGTCCCTTCCACCACCAAGTGAGCAGGGGCTTATATCCCGTGGATACGATGGAAGAGTTGTACGGCCTGCAGCTGCAGGCTCTCCCCATTCCCCAGGATAGCTGTCGTCCATCATCATCTCCCAACTAGGTGTCCTGGGTGAGTCCATTGAGTTGTAGAGTAGGAGTTGCAGGTCCACAGAGCCTCTGGACCCAGTTGGCACATGGACAGCCCATAGGCTCTGGTCTCTGGAAGTACACCTAAAACTCTGGCATCAAATATAGGTTTGACTAGAAGAGACCAATGGACCATGAGCAGTGAAGACATTTCGGTCAGTCTCTGTCACTCTCAGGAGCAAGGATTCCAAACTAGGGCCCACTGGTAAGGCACCAAATTCTGGGGCTATCTGCCCTGATATAGGACCTGGATATCTCCAAAGCCCTCAGGAGGCCCTCTGTTTGGGGTGAAATCCATATTG
>PVKH010014723.1:0-16361 GCA_004027955.1 Chaetophractus vellerosus
AGCTATCTTGAGAGACTGGGTATGCAAAGGCTCTGGCCTATATTTCTTCAGAGCCCATTAATTAATAGAATCATCAGGTGTTTATACTATGTAAGCTAGTATTTTTTCTGCTTGAATGTCATTTGTTCTCCTTCTAGTCACTTTTAGTGTTGGTAATCATAGTTAACAATTCTATTTCATCCCTTCAGAGGGACCAAGAGAAGAGATATTGAACTAGAATTTTAAAGGAGAAACAACTCATCTTTGGGATGTGGCATTGTAGGGGAAGTGATCAGCAGGAGCCCACAAGGGCATGGTTGGTCTAAAAGGGATAGAATCCAGTGATCCTTTTTCTCCCTTCTTTTCCAGGTCATGGTTCTGGTCTGATTTTCATACCTTGTGTTTTGTTTCAATTAAGTGAGGACCTTTTCCTTGCATCCTCACCATCCTGGCCCCTCTTCATAACAGATGCTGTAATTCATTTGCTTTCAAAATGAGGACCCCAAACCAGCAGCATCAGCAACTTCAGAGACTTTAGAAATGCAGATTCTTAGACCCTAGCCTGACTTTCTATGTCTGAAACTCTTGTGATAGAGCCCTACAATTGCTCTTTTAACAAGTTCTCCAGATGATTCTGGTGTACAGTAAAGTTCAAACATCCCCATTCAAGATGATCCTTAAATGAGTAGCTTAGGGGTCCCATGTTCACCTGGGGTGAGGTAGAATAGTGAGCTGCGGGTAGATCTAGGGTTAGAAGTCAGCTCTCTTGGGTCCCAGGTCATTATTCTTTCCATCACATCATGCTCAAAACCCCAATTCTTGTAAAAACACATAATACCAAAAGTAACTTATAACGTTATCCTTCTTTTAGTTTAGCAGGTCTAAAAAGCTTAAAAGTAATAGTAGTATTTCACATCTAGAAGTAAAACTTAAGAAAGTAAGCAGAGAAGGGCACACAAATCTGAGTATACAGATATTCTTTGAAGTCCCACTTATAACAGAAATAGAAAATCTGGGAACAAAGTAAATATTAACAGTGGGGAAAATGGACAAATAACTACATGATACATACAAACATGCAGATACTATATAGCCATTAATAATCATGTCTTCAAATAATGTACAATGATACAGAAAAATATACATGCTAAAAATGCAAAAGCAGAATATAAAACTGTATATATGTAATAATCCTGATTTATTTTTAAACAAATATGAATAGAGATTATATTAATAGAATGTGTGTATAGAAAAAATGGAAGGTGACTTAACATATCAAGGTATTTATCACTGAGCAATAGTTTAATGGTGTCTTTTCTGTTTGTTTTCTTTATTGTTCAATATTTCTTCAACTAATTAATATTTTAAAACTTCACTATGAAAAAGAATCTAGGGAACTGGTTGTAGCTCAATTGGTAGCGCTCCGGTTTACCACATGGGAGGCCCCAGGTTCAGTTCCCAGGGCCTCCTCGAGCAGGCAGACCACCTCGAGAAGGCAAGCCGCCGCGGGCAGGGCAAGCCGCTGTGGGCAGGGCAAGCCGCCACAAGCAGGCAGGCCGCCGCACAGTGAGCTGACTCGGCGGGTCGCTGCAGCAGGGGTAGACAAGCAGACACAGAACGCAAGAAATGAACACAGCAAGTACAAGCAGAAAGGGGGGTGGGAATATATAATAAATTTTAAAAAAAGAAAAAAATTTTTTAAAGAAGAAAAAGAATCTAGTGAATGGTTATTACTTCAAGCATACTCATGCCAGTTTCTTATTTCAATATTAGCACTCCACCAGCTAGATAAGCTCAAGAAACCCAACCCGTCTGTGCCCTTGCACCTCCATACTCATCTGGAAATCTATGAACGTAAAGTGACTTATAAGTGCAAAGAAGTCTGGCAATATTATGACACATTATTAAATATGATTATCAACTATGAATTTCCTTGCTTTTAGTCATCTATCTCCTTGTTATTAAGTACCACAAGAAATGGAAGCTGAAACTTTATTTTTCACCAAGTAAATCTTGAGTTGCTGTGTTTTTGCATATTTATGCTTCATTTATACAACAATGACAGGTAACTGTTTTAGAGATTATCAAGAGCTTTCCTCTCATGATCCCCTAATCAAGTGTTTTATTCAACATAGCTTAGCCAAAGTTATAAGGAAAGTTTTGTTTTCATAACTTTTACGAATATTATGTAAAAACTGTCATACAACATCAAATAATAATAAGAGTAATAATAAATATTATCATCAAAAGAAATATTAGTGTCTCTTGGAAAACTACATCTACACACTTATAAACCTCATTAAATGGAGAAAAAGAGGGACAGAGGGGAAAAAAACGTGTGGGCTACTGGGAATAATATTATTCATTCATTATTTCCAAAAATATGTACTGAGTGCCTACTAAGTGCCACACACTGTGCTAGACATTATGAAAGCACGTCATGAAATTTATAGTCTAATAGTGAAGACAAGACAGCAGGACTTAGGGAAGGTTTGTTACTCCTGTTTTAAGATAGAAAAGATTGTTTTCCTTTGTAGTAGGGGGAAGAATTCAGTCCTTCTGAAGCAGTGGTTCTCAACCTTGGCTGTACATTAGATTCACCTGGGGAGATTTAAAAACCACCAGTGTCCAGATCCTGCTGCAATTGCTTTGGGGCCTCAGCTTCATTAAGTTCCTCCAGTTCCCCAGGTACTTCTAACATACTGTCAGGGGTGAGAACCCTGCTCTAAAGGTGTTGAAAAATCAAGGGAAAGTGGAAATGAAATAAAACAGCCAAATATTAATGAGCAGAACCAGTACATTTCTCATATTTACCAGAAATTTCATATATACCAAATATACCTATATAAACCAAAAATACTCTTTTTTATTTCAGTAGTATTCCTGGTGTTAAAAACTGTTAAAAGAGAATGTGACAAAATAACAGATGCCTCTGGGTAATTGTATATAGGTGAGTTTTTTGTTTTCTATTTCTTTACATTTTTTGTATCTTTCTAAAATAGATTTAGAACCTGCTAATTTTATAATCAGAAGAAAAAAGATACAGCAAAAATCTGCATATTTAAATATTTTATCTACATGATAAAAAAACATACCCAAAGTTATAATTTGACAGCGATATTCATATAAGAAAAATCATCATAACATAAAATTCAAACAAATATTTCACCATTGTCTTTAAATACCATTTGCTTTTATTAATGAAAAATCCATTCACATGGCCACCAAATAGTAGTGACCACTGAGTACTTTGCACGCATTCTTTTCATTCACAACAAATCCTGGAAGTAGGTACTTTCATTAACCTCATCTTTACATTTAAGGAAGCAAAGATAGAGGCAGGCTATTTAACTTGCCCAAGATCAAGAAGATAGAAAACAGAAGAATAAGATTTGATCTCAGTTAGTCTTGCTTCATGACATAATACAATGTTCATTACCTGGCATAAGCTTTCAGAGCACATATATACCATGGGGGCAGGGGACAGTACTCATTTCATCAGAAATTCTTGCCAACATATTTTAATATTTTAATAGCCAGACAGGCAACTAAGTTATGATTGTTGTCAGGTATACAGCAAAGCTCCTTACCTAAAGAATCTGAAAGAATTATGAAAAGAACCCTAAATCTACAATAGTTAATGAATCCTAAATCAATCATAAATTTGATATTCAGTGTAGTGAGTTAAGGGTTATTTTCCATTTAAATAATAACAATCCCAGAAGTTGGTGGTTATCAGTCCTCATTAGCCTTCACTTTAGTTTATTAGCCATTAGTGACAGCAGAGATAAATTTTATAGGTGCTAATTGACCCTTCAGGAAGCCTTTGAAGCTCTCCCAGGAGCCTAGAACTCCTTCTTTGAAGTTTCCTTTTAGCCAAAATGCCAGGGCAAGGATCTGGGGAAAATGCACATTAGAAAAATAAATGCAGGTTCCAAACCTCTGCACTAAATGATTAATAGTGAAACTATGGTTTAGTGATTCTGACCGAAGCAAACCTGGCCTGTACTTGACAGTAAAGTATTCCCCAAATTGCTCTAAATTTTTTTGAGGAAGTACTGAAGATTGTGTATGGATTGCCACTCTGTTCTCACAACATTAGAAAGAGAGGAGAACATATTTATAGTTCTCTACAGCTTCACTACATATTTATAGTGCTATACAGCTTGCATAACTGAGTTGATCCACATAAAAACTCCTGAATAATCTGAATCTCAGAGAACTAAAGTAAATTGCCCAAGGTCATACCACCAGTGAATAGAGAAACTGAAACTCATTTAACCATCTGGTGCAGGATTCCTCTCACTACACCAAAGCTGCCTCCTTGCACATTTACTCTATTGAGTTGGAAAAGTCAAGTTATAGCAAGTGAGAAAGGGAGACATAGGTCTTGTCTTAGATGATAGGAGGAGAAAGTGAAGAATTAAAAATTTTTAAAGAAAGCTCTGGTCCTAAGAATTTTAGAGCCATGTGGACAAACATTGAATCAAATGCCAGGTACCATGAGAACAGAATAAAAGTGTATGCAACAGTCTGCGATTTGACCCAAGAATTATTGTCAGCTTGCTTCCCATTCATCTGCTCCTTTTCTTCTTGATATCAGGTTCTCTATGGTCCCCACCTTATTTTCTAGGTATTGAATTTGGGAGATGGCAAAAAAAAAAAAAAGAAGGCAGTCCTAGGGAGGCTGGTACACTAAGCAAAGTTACAAACAAATAACTTAGGCACAAGGAATCTGTCAGGGACTCAGGTTGTGGTGGTGACTTAGTGTCAAGGACAGGGTAGGAAGTAAGTTATTTACACAAGGGCACAATGTCAGAGTTAGATGGTTAATAAGTGTTCCTTGAGGTAGAACGCTAGGTATTGAAGAAGATCTAAGTCAACCACATGGCTAGAGTTAGGATTGATCCCAGAGCTCTGAGCAGGGCTGAGTCCGTACATTATAGTGGAGGTTGGTATTGCAGGGGCTGGTGACAGGAGGGTCAAAGATATGAATGCAATATCATCCAGGAAGCCTTCACACTGCAATGCCTCTCCTACAAATATCCTCATCTTTTATACAACAAAGTAACCTTTCATTAAATGGCAAAGTGGGATTCTTTTCTAAAGCTTTTCTTGTGTAAGTTTCTTATATGGTTGCATAGTTTTCAAACTTAATCTTACATTCCAATTTAGGTTTCTTAAAATAAAAGAAGTAAGACTGCCTAAGGGAAAGGCATGGAGACAAATGGTATCTATTGACCCTGTTCTAGTTGGGAATGGTAGCCAGTTGTCCTTTGTTTCCATAGATGGCAGAGGAAGAGTGCATGGGCTTAAACACTGGTGTCAGGAATAGAGTGTAGGAATTAATAACTTTTAGCTATCAAGATTATCTGGGAATAGTCAGATCACTAAGGAAAATAAGATGCTGTTGCCCATAGTCAAAGGAGTTCACTCTTTGGTGATAGGATGGACATTCATTCTAAAAGAGAAAATCAAGACTGTGGGGGAACATGAGAAGAGAGGTGGCCAGTTTAGCAGTCAGTTTAACCTGCTCAAGTTCCCAGACTGGTATTCAAGTGTTATTGTAGGAGAAATTGCTTGAAAATCCTGTCCCAATAGAATGATCATTGGTAAAGAGTCCCCAGAAGAAAAATTAAGTGGGCTGGGTAGAGGATGAATCCCTGGAGTGATACAGAAGTGCTTTTGCCAGGGGGAAGAGAGATGGTTTGGTTTCATTGTAGCTATGTTTACAATCAGGAGAATGGGGTAGATGGTCCAATATAGTCACATCCACTTACCTGGTTTTATATGCAGAACCCCTCCTCTTTTATTCTTCAGAACATTGGAAAACTTTCAAAAGGCAAGTGATCTTAGCACATTCTGTGTCTTTTGAGAACTGTGGATGAAAGAGACATATAAATTTGGTTATTATTACTTACGTGCAGTAATTTTAGTTGGATTTCCCTGACACACCTTCCCCTTTGTAATATTTTTCAGGAGTGTGTGTATGTGTGAATGTGTGTGTGTGTCTAAGTGGCTTTGACCCTAGGGCTTTCTTTGATTTATAGGCAGCACTATAAGTTATGCTGGGGTGGTTTCAGAGCCTGTTTGTTCTGGCATCCCAATAAAGTCCTGCTTCCCATGGCAACTCCAGCCTACCAAGGAGGGCCTGAGGGAAAACACAGTTTTCGTTGCCAGAATGAGGCAATGGCACTTTTTGGAAACTATTTTGTTCAGTGGTGCATTCCTTCTCAAGGAACCTCACTCATGGAAAATTGAAAAAGCTTAAGGTCTAAATATTGCAATAGGAAGCAGAAATCTCGGTTTTCCTGAAACAGTTCCCGTGATCTTGTGAATTTATTTCATTTTCA
Source organism: Chaetophractus vellerosus (assembly GCA_004027955.1). Classification (NCBI taxonomy): domain Eukaryota; kingdom Metazoa; phylum Chordata; class Mammalia; order Cingulata; family Chlamyphoridae; genus Chaetophractus; species Chaetophractus vellerosus. The sequence continues at coordinate 6,333 of PVKH010014723.1, forward strand.
GGTTTTTTCAGTTTGCCACCTGCACAATGGCAAGATTAAAGTGCATGGTCTTAATGCATAGGGTTAAGGTGTGTAGGTTCCCTTCAAAACATCCTTCCCATTCATACCTGGGAGCTCAATGTTTAACTCTAAGGGAAACTCTTAATTTTATAGATGCTCTCTCTGTGCTGTGTAAATCCCCTGGGGAGATTTTCAAAATTCCGATACCTAGACCCCACTGCCACAGATACTGATTTAACGGTGGTGTGGGGCAGGGCCTGGGTATCGATGTTTTCAAAAATCCCCAGGGGCTTTTAATGTGCAGCCAATGTTGATCGCCACTGATCCAGTTCAACCCCTTTGAGATCCTGACAGGAGAGGTAACTTCCTTAATGTCATTAAGCAAAGAGGTTGTTTTCCCACTACACATGTTGACTTGTGGGTGATTAAACTGTCTACGCAAAATTAATTGTACTTTCTTATTATCTGAACAATGTTCAGGCTATTCACACAGAAAATAAGGGAATTTATGGCATTTGGGGCCTCAAATATAGGATGCTGACTTCCATTACCAAACCAGAATGTGCCAGTTTGCCATAAGGAACATGACTATGGCTGGATGATGAGGAAAAATAGTGTGGAGGTAACCTATATTGCCATACCCTTCTGCCTTAAAAAGCTCTCTCCATGACATGCTTCTGTACTAGAAAGGTAACTTACCTCCATAGTGAAGAATGCACCTGGTATACTGAGTTTGGCATGGTGATGAAAATCCTGTAGTTCACTTTTCTGCTCTCACTTCTAGATGGTTCAGGTAGGTATGCATATCACAAAGAGTGAGGCTTTGTTAATTTTTTTTTAGCAAATCAGTTTATGATGATTATTGCGACCTCATGCCAATAGTCTCAGCTTGTCAGTGTGAGTTTGTTTGTGAAGCTCAGAAACCAGGACACATTTTACCTTTTTTTGTTGCTGTTGTTGCTTTTCTGTGATATTCTCTAACAAATAGCATCAAATTTGTTAATGATTTCTTCTTCTTCTTACTTTTCAATGCATTTCGATGATTTTGTGTTAAAATATTTCTTTCAACACTTTAAAACCATAACTTAATGTCTAGATGCAAGTTCATAAATGTTTTCATTTGCATTTTCCTTGAGTAAAATTCAATAAATTATTTAGTTAATATTATTGTTAATGCAATATGAATGAATCTGGTTTAAATTAATAAAAGCTCATAAAGTTGATTTATATACATATAAATTATAAATATACCAGGCATCCTAAGAATGTGGCCTTCTGAGACTTTATCTGTGTTCATATGAAGCACACTTGCTATGGCTTTCTAGGGACTCTTTGCTTCTAAAAATAAACAGATTAAGAGTACAGGAAGGGTGAGGTAGAAGTCCAAAAATGAGAGAATTCACATTAATACCTGACTTTTTGTTCCCTCCATCCATGAGGACTGTTCTACTTTCCAGGGCTGCTCAAAACAGATGCTATGAAATGGGTTGACTTTAAACAATAGGATTTATTAGCTTACAGTTTGAGGCAGTGAGAATGTCCAAATCAAGCCTTCATCATGGCAATACTTTCTCCCTGAAGATGGCTGCCAGAAATCCTTAACTACTCTGCCACATGACAAGGTACATGGCAGTGTCTGCTGGTCTCTCCCCTCCTCTCCCAGGTTTCATTGCTTTCAGATTCTTGCTTCTGTGGTGCTCTCTCTCTCTCTCTCTCTTTCATTCTGTTCATAAAGGACTCCAGTAAGAGGAGTAAGACCCATCCTGAATGAGCTGGGTCACACTATAACTGGAGTAGCCTCATCAAAATGTGCTACTTACAATGAGTTTACACCCACAGGAATGGATTAGATTTAAGAACGTGTTTTCCTGGGGTACATACACTTTAAGCCAAAAGAGGGAAATAACTGGAGTGTCTACTCTTGTAGCTATGTCTCCTGCTCCCTTACCTACATATTTTTAATCCAAAAAACCTTGGTATTCCCATATATGAAGATGTGAATTTTTAGAAACTTATGCCAGATTCCTGTCTCATTGAATGGTAGAGGTAGAAAATTTAGTATAAAATTTCTCCACTTTCCCTATCCTACCACCTGCTCCTACTTCACAGAGGAAGTCATTGAGGCTCAGTGAAGTGAAGTGACTTGCCATAGTCACACAGTAAAAATAAATAGTAAAGCTGTGGCAAAAAAAAACAGTACTCATAAATTCCAAGTTCAAGATTTCTATTCATTTCCTCCTATAAAATGAAATAAGTCAAATGAATATAAATTAAATATTAAGGAATAGCCAAAGCATATTCTTAGGGATTGTCTAATGTGCATAGCACGTGTGTACTAATTAGATATGCATAAAAGCACTTGCTTATCCATACTAATAGAACATAATAATTCACCTAATAATCATCAGTCATCAAGGATATAGCAAAAAGAGACATCCAAGCTTGAGAGCAAATTAAATATTAGTACTCCAGCACTCCTAGAAACAGGGATACATAGAAGTAGAGAGAAATGTGAATTCTCAAGATCACTCATATCATAAGGGAAGTTTGCACAATACCATGAGCAATTAATCATGCTTTATTGTCGGCTTAATATTTTCAGAATACCATAATAAATATGGTTAATATCATGAATACCAAGAATGATAATGCAGAATAAAAGAAAAACTAACACAATTTGAAAAAGTGTGATGAACTTCCTTAGTGACTTCAGATAAAACTCTAACCCTCTCCTCTTATCAACTCTATCAAATATCAAATGGGGGCATTAGAGCAGAGACCCTTTAAGTCTCTGTCTTGTTCCAAAGGAATTTCTTTGCTGTGAAATTAATAGCTTTGAAGGCAAGTCAGTTGATTGTGATTGACTGAGTAAAAGGAGAGGGTATTCCATATTAAGTTATACTCTACCTCAGAGGAGTTTTTTTTTTTTTTTCCGGGTTGCAAAGGGTTATGAACAAGGCAATTGAAAAACAGATATTTACTTCCTGTGGAAGTGTGAGGGCTTTTCTCTTTTCTTCTGTAGATAAGGGATTTGTGAATCTCAAAAGTATAGTAAAGGGAAATAAAAACAGAGAAGGTTTTGGGGTTAAAAAAATCATACACATCATATGCATTCATTTTCTGGTGAATATTTTGTTTCCCTAAAAAGAAAGGATCTGTGTGACTCGCCTTTATGTGCAAAGTCTCCAAGTGGTAAATAATCAGAAGTCCACTTTCTCAGAAGCTCAGCTTATCAGGAAATGTTTATCAAGGAAATACTTCTATGTCTTCATCCCAGGCATGAGTTGGACCCACAGCTCTTAAGAAAGAAAGGTAGGTATAGCCTGGCCTGGGATGACTGGGGTTTATGGGGTTTTAAATGGTTCTAGTAGAGAAAGGGCAGATGGCAGTAGCCCCACCCATGGTACCTGAGTTAGCCTCAGAGCTTTCACTTTCTGAGATGTATTCCACAAGGAAAGGCCTTCTAGTTCATCTGCTTACCAACTTTGGAGGTCAAAATATCCCTAACATACTAATGACTGTTTTTTTCCAGCACAGATGGAAATGCATTTGTAAGATTGAATGCATATAAAATAACCCTGTATCAGGTGCTCATCCATTCGTGCCAGCCATCTATCCATTCAAGTTATTGCATTTTTGGTGTCCAAAATACTGAGAACAGGAAAAAATAGGTGCTTTTTGCTCCCAGGGGATGGAAGAGTTTTTTAATCAGGAAGCTAAACTCGTCTTCCTATTGTAGACAGGAGGGTGAGTGTAGGTGTTTGCTTTATGTTAGGATGACAAGTGATGCATACCTTTCAGAGGTGAGGTCTGGGCGTACTGGGGTGTGTCCCAGAGGAAGTCAATGTTCAGAGATTTATTTTTTGTGTGAGCGATTCAGTTTAATTATACCCATGCTGCTAACTCACTTTTTTATATTATGATTCTTTTCACTTAAATATCCCCTTCCCTTGGCTAAGCATAGAGAAAAGTTTCATTTATAATAATCTGAACAGCTTCAAATTTACGATGCCCTGTTAGTTCACAAAGCTGGAGACTCCACTGTGAACATGCTTTAATAATACTCCGGGAAGGTGAGCCTTAATCCAGCTTCTAGCCTGGGGCAAAGGAGTTCAGAAGTGCTCCAGATTTAAAGGCACTTCACTGACATGAGGGAGGAAAAAGATAAAATAGGGCGACAAGGGGAACTGGGACCAGGAGCCAGATCAGAGGAATGAGACTGACAGTGCATATGTCTCTGTTCAGTTTTAAATTGGTAAGTAGAATAACAGATTATACATTGACATCCCGAGAACAGCAGCTGTCAAAACTGTCAGTCAGCAGGAGATTGATTCCTTTCAATTACTTGTTGAACCAAGAAGTTAAGAGACTGAAAAGATCTGTGAAGCCATCCAACTCGCTTCATGTCCCTCTGCTTCAGCAAATGTTAAAATCAGTGTCTGAGGGCAAAGTAAAAGCTTATTATCATTTTGTGTTGACATAATGGAAAGCGTGAGGAGGAACAACTATTCATTCTTTCCATGATTTCATTCATTTATTCAACAATCTTCTCTCCCACCCCCACCTCTCGCACTTATTTTGTGCCAGCCCAGGTGCTAAATTCTGATGATACAAAGATGTGCTAAATGCTGACCTGCTAAGTGTTGACAATTCAAATAGTAGATTCAATCCCTGTCCTCAAGGAGTTCACGGTCTTCCATGGGAGTCAGATAAGGGAACGAAAAGGCACTGTGATGGGTGCAGCCTAAAAGGGAGTGCCAGGTATGAAGTGAAACAGGAGAGAATGAAGTGATTGTATCTCCTTATGCTATTCAGAGAAGCCACCCTTCTCCAAAGATAAAGCTGCTGTACTGGACCTGGGAGGAAGATGTGGAACATGTACCCTGTTCCTTTTCTCAGACTGGGTCAGAGCCTTCCCATTATCTTTAGCCAATAGAAGCAGAATAAAAAACATATTGCTTTCTCATGATCTCAGTTGGAAAGATCTTGGAGAAGCAGTTCCCACTTCACCATAAACACCTGAGAAACTTTTAAAAATACACATTCCAAAGCTCCCATCTTTCAGGAGATCCAAAGTGGATTCCAGTAATCTGTACTTTATGTATTTCAGGAAGTGATTCTGATGTGTGACCACATTTGGGAATCACTACGAGGAAGTTATTCTCACAGTGTGTTTCCCAGAGCAGTAGCATCATTATCACCTGGGAACTTGCTGGAAATGCAGATTCTTTGTCTCCACCCCAGGCCCATTGAATAGGAAATTTTGGGTTTGGAATCCTGTAGTCTGTGCTTTAGCAAGTCCTCCAGGTGATTCTGATCCAGGTTAAAGATTGAGAAACACTGCCCTGAGACAACCATCCTGAATTTCAGATGGTATACCGATAGGTCACTTTAAGAGTGTGTTGTTGGAACAGGTGTGAGCAGTTTTGGGGGAACCAGCCAGGGATGAAGCAGCCCAGGATTTGAAGCAGGCATCAGTCCAAGCCCCTAGGGGCACAGGGAGGGAATGATGTTGCGGAGCTGGAGTTTAGAAGAGGGGCCATGTAACACAATGTCGCTGTCAGACCTTCATAGATGTAGGGAGTGGTAGGGCTGGACTAAATATACAAAATATACAAAATGCTCTCTTCTCCAATCTCCAACCCCTGCCCATGTATTCTGTTTAGTACACTCAACCAGAAGCTGAAAGACAAGGGTGGCCAGGTGATAAAATCAGAAGAGATCAACTCCCTGAGGCAGAGAATAGTACAGAAAACTACAGAGAACATTTTGGGCATTTGGAGCAACAGAAACTGTATACCCAGCATATAAGCCAATCTCCCTGAATCTTCTCTCCTTCACCTCAGTTTCTAGCACTGCTTTTCACCATTTTGAGCCACATCTACTCTGTCTATCTCCTGAATCTTCTCAGCTTGCATATACTTTGGTGTTAGGAAATTCACTATTGCTAGAAGAAGAAGCAAAAATCTTCCTTCCTGTTATTTTCACCCATTGTGCCATGTTCAGCTCCTTCAAGATGAAAGACCTTCTCAGCTGTTTAAAGGTGACTATCTTATTTCTCAATATCACTTTGGCATCTCCAGTTCTTTTACTGTTCCTCCCTTGATGTGGTTTGAGGTATCTTCAATGTGGTTACTGGACCCTGTTCACACCTTTCAGGCTCCACCCTCAGCATTTTCTATTCAGGAAGTCTAGGCTGGGGCCTGAGATTTTGCATTTCTAACAAGTTTCTTGGTGATGCTGATACAGTGGTCCTTAGGACCATGCTTTGAGAACCACTGATCTAGTCCATCCCCTTTATTCTAAAAAGGAGATCACTGAAGCTCAGAATTATCAGGAAACTTGCCCAAGGACACACAGCCATGACTGGAAGCTGAGCATTTCAGTCCTCATTTCAGGGCTTCCTCCGTCAGAAAACTGCTTCACTCTTCTGAATGGCCGCTTTATCCAGCTTATTTATATCAGTTTTATCTCACTGGCAGTACTTAGACACATCCTCCTCCACAAATCTGCCCCAAACAAATATGTGACTTAAATACAGTGTTTTTGCTATAAAATATGACTTTAAGACAAGGCCTCTGTCTGCCCTTTGAACCAGATCACAGCCACCAAGCTCTTCTTATAGAGTAAACCTAGAGTCAATGTGATTTTCTCTATTAATTTTCTTTCAACTTTAACAAAAGGCTAAAGTGTGGCTTACTTAGTTTACTCCTGCCCGATGACAGATGTCTTAAAATTGATTGTAAAGTTTGAGAATTCCTTTAATTGCTCCATGTTTCTATCCTCTCCATCTGTAAAACGGGGTCAGCTGTATTGTACCTCGTGTGCAAATCTGTGTGCTGAGAGGCTTAGCGGGTAAGTGACTGTAAAACATGTTGCAGATGGATGTGTTATGTAGGAACGCTTAATATCAAAGTGAGATGTCATTTTCTTTCACTCTGCATCTGTAGTTTGTAAAACAAATGCTTCTAAATTCACAGTATTTTTCTCACATGTACTATTTTTTCCAGAGTGATATTTTCCCAAAGACTCATGCTGACTTAAGCTTCTGGAACCTTGTGGGTGGATCTGCTAAATTAAAGACTTGTATTTTAATTTTCTGCATAACACTGGTGGGCTGAATATATCACAGTGACTGTTGAAAGTAGAGAAGATTTCTAGTTCTGGGGACAATAAGTAGAAGTCGGTGGGTCAGGTGAACCCAACCAAATTTAGAGCCATTTCTTAATCAAAATAGATAAACAGGAGCATCACTGATACCCCAAAAACAAACAAACAAATGTAGTAAAATGTAAAACTAGTTAGCTTCACTATAGGTAGATGATAAATAGACAAACTGATGGACAGTATAGAGATATAAGTGTATAGATATCAATACCATTGCATCTTTGTGGAAAGAATTATGTTAAAACATTTACTGGACTAGATTATGATGATCTGGATTTCAGTTCGGTCTCTATTTTTTGCATGTTATATTGAACACTATGCTAAGTTTCAGTTTACTCATCTGTACAATGGCCTAGTACCGTCCCTCTTGCCTATGAATAAGCCAGTTGTAAAGATCAAATGAAAATAAAAAGCTCTTTGTAAAGTAGTATCCAAGTGTACGATATTCTTGTAATCAAAATTCTCCCTCCTGCAACCTAGCTACATTTTCTACTTTCTGAAATACTTCACATTTATATATTTTGAATAGCCTACAACCATGTATTTAACCTGCCTTTAAAGTGATAAAGTGATTAAAATCTATGAGTGAACTGAATGCAATAGGGATATATAGCTGAGTGTGTATGGATACATACATATGTATATGTATGTATATATTTATGTGTGTGTACATATATATATACACCATATATGTATATATTTATGGTGTATATATGTATATACACACACCATATATGAAGATGTAGTTCAAAAAGATTTCTAACCATATTAACATTTATTGAAATCTATCTGAGGGTAGTTGAAATAAAGCAGGGAAAGAATGGCCTGATAAGGAGTGAAATAGAACTTGTAAATACATTCAGAGAAATGTTGCGTCTCCCTATAACAAAGCCCCAAGTTACTCATATTCAAACCTTTCATCCGTTTTCTATAATTCAGGATTACAGATTTAAGGAGCGAACATTTTAAATAATAGGGAAGGGCCTAGAATATGTTTAATTGATGCCCATTAACAAATATGGATGTAGTTTGCACTGTATAGAATGAGAAAATCTGTCTTATATCTGCCCCACATTTGTACTTTGGAAGCAAATAACTTGATTTCTAGTTTCACAGGTCCATAGATGGAGACAAATTTTCTGCCAAGATGGTTCTTACCTAGAAAGCACCCATATCTGCTTCAGATGATTTGCATGATGAGAATTGGGACTTTTTGAATTGATATTTAGGTGATATTTTTTGGGTTTTGAGTTAAAGCTGGAGTGGGTGAAGACTTTTGTGGATGTTAGGTTAGGATGAATATATTTACAAATGGAAAGTACATGAATTTGGGGGAGAGGCAGAAGGCAGACTATAGTGAGTTAAACTGTATTCTCCACCAAACCCCCATGATATATCCAAGTTCTAACCCCCTTTATCTGTGAATATACCCCCTTTAACTGTGAAAATGACCTTATTTGGAAATAGTCTTTGCTGATTAAGCAAGTTAAGAGGAGGTCATACTGGATTCAGGTGGGTCCTAAATCCAATTATTGGTGTTCTTAGAAGAAGATGGAAATTTGGAGATATACAGACACACCCAAAGGGAAGGTAGGTATGTGACGATGGAGGTAGAATTTGGAGGACTGTAACTTACAAGCCAAAGAATGCCAATGATTGCTGGCAACTGCCGGAACCTAGGAGAGTCAAGGAAATATTCTTCTCTAAAGTCTTCAAAGGGAGTATGGACCTGCTGACACTTGATTTCAGATTTCTTGACTCATGAACTGTGAGAGAATAAATTTCTCTTGTTTAAGCCATCCAACATGTGGTAATTTTTTGTAACAGCCTTAGGAAACCAATTTGGGATATCAGCTCATTTCCTCATGGTACGCTAAGACATTTGCATAAACCCAGTATAATTTAATTTTTCACTGATTTATATATAGTTTATTCCAGTTATTTCATTGTCAGCCTGAAGCATACACTCACATAGAAATATATAATGCTATATATATATATATTATATATAATGCTATATATATAATGAACTATACATAATTCATTATGTTAAAACAACCGAAAAGAATGGGAAATACTGGTCTTTGGTGGGTGAGAAATTGCTGCTGGTCTTATATATATTTATGTTTACTTCTATCTGACTATCATCCCTCACTAAAGCCTAAAAGAAATTCAGTGATCTAGTAGGAAGAACAGACCTACCCTGACCTGATAAATTCTCTTAGCCTCTAAACTCCTAAACTCCTCACCTACAAACTGAAGGTTGTAATGCCCAATTCAAGGAAGTTCAATGACCGAAACACACATAAGGCAAGTGGCAAAAACATATGTTCAATTATATTATTCCTTCTAAAGGTAAGTCTGGTAAGGACACAGAAAGAAGTAAAGAGAACTGTAAATAAAGCTTCTATTATTTTAGAGAATGCATATGTCATCATGAACATAATGTTGTTAGAAGTATGGACAGTAAAACTGATTCAGGTGAGGGCTCAGAAAGAAGTGAGAAGAACTGTAGATGAATTTGATCAGAAACATTTCTATTAGAATTAAGAGATTTTTCTTAGACCAGTGAGATGTAATGGAAGTTAAATGGTAAACATATGCTTCATAACACATAGATGAATCAAACCACTAAGATGTTGAAAATGAAGCCACAGAAAAATAACAGTTTTCTTTTCTGTTAAGAGGAAAGTGGTGATGTAGTCATTTGTTGTGTACTTTGTTTTCTTCCCAGGAAGACCTGAGTGACAAGAAAGAAAATCAAAAGTCTTTACCAATGGACCTAGTATTCAAAACTATCAAATCTTCACTTGGAGGATGGAGATTTTCTGAGGAGAGATAAATGTAAGAATAAGAATTCCT
>PVKH010014724.1:0-16372 GCA_004027955.1 Chaetophractus vellerosus
AATGCCAAATAAACCCTTGCACATAAAAACTGATTAGAGACCTGAGAGATTGCTATGGTTCAAGTAAAAAATGCCCTATAAGGATGCTTTTAACAATCCAAGATAAATTGAATCACATGAGGCACAGTCAACCAACATAGGAAAATGATAGTAAGCTCTTCAAGTACTAGAAATCATCCAATGATATTTCAGATTCTTCTAGAAAGTAAAAGTATATGATTAGCATCATTAAAGATATAAAAAGGAATAGAAATCACAATGAAAAAACTAGAAGAAACTGGAATAGAAGGATAGACGTACATGAAATAATATCTAATTTAACATCTATAGGATAAAAAATTGATACATAAATATTTATTCTTGAAAGAATTAAACAAAAGAGTAGATACACATAATGAGATATTTAGTTGTGGAAATCACCATGTTTGGAGTGCTGAGATATAGAGTTGAAAAATATGAAAAAAAATATAAGAGACAAGAAATGTAGAACAAAGGAGTACATAGAAAGGGAATGTGTTGGAAGCGGAGGTGGCTTAAGCCGTTGGGTGTCTCCCTCCCACATGAGAGGTCTCAGGTTCGGTACCTGGTACCTTCTAAAAAGAAGACAAGCACACAACAGACACAGAGCAGACAGTGAGCACAAAACAATGAAAAAAAAAAAACTTTAGGAAAAAAAAGAAAAGAAAGGGAATGTGGGTGTTTGGGTGAGAGATAAAAATATGAGAGACAATTATTGAGAATTTTCCAGAAATATAGGAATGATAAAACCAAACCAATCAGATAATTTGGTAGTGAAATTTCTGAACATCAAAGATAAAGGAAAAACTTGTTAAAAATCAACCCCAAAGAAGAGATAGATTACCTATCAGTGAATTACAATGAAACTGACAGCATACATTTTGTAAACAATGAGAGATGCTTACATATGTTAAGAATGATATATTGAAAAAGCTAAAAGAAAATAATTTTAAAATTTCACTTTGTAATTAAAATATTAGGCGAGTATAGAAGAGGGGTTGGGAGTAGAAAAATCATATTTAAAGAGCGCTTACGGAATGTAGGAATGTAAAGATATTTACCACTTTAATCTTGTTAATTCAGTAAGATTGTTAACATTTTAATTGTAACCACCAAAAAGTAGCAATTAGAATGTACCTCTCCCAAAAGAATAGAGGGCGATAAAGGCATAAAGAAAACAAGACCAAGCCAGTGGAAAGCCAGAAAGGATAAACAAATTAAAGAAAAATAAAATAGTGAATTAAAAATAGAAAATAATATGTAAGAGTTCATTCCAAATATGTCACTGACCAGAGTAAATATAATAACCACAACCACCTTCTAGAAGATAGAATTCTGAAACTGGATATAATACAAAATCAAGCTATATAATATTAAGAGAAGCACATTTAAATCTGTAAATGGACTAAAAATTGGATGGCAGGCAGGTTATTTCCCCCAAGAAAGCATGTGTCATAACTTTAATACCATACAAAATAGAATTTAGGATTTAAAAAGTTGTTAGAGAGCATTAATAATTGCAAATAATTAATTATAAAAGAGCAATTCACTAGACTATTCAAAAATATGTATATCCCTTATAACATAGTTTAAAAATATATACATAAAAAATAATAAGTTTACAGGGAACGTGGGTGTTTTTTAACTTCTTGCTATCAGACTCTTTTAAGTCAATCAGAAAAAAATTTAGCAAAAATAAGGATTTGAATATAAGTTTGGTCTAATCAATTTTTGATAGAAAACCATGCACCCCCAACATAGACAATTTTTTTAAGTACAAAGATCATTTGCAAAACTTTAACTGTTACTTAGCCAGAAAAGAAATAGAAAGAAATAAGAAAAGGGTAAATATCATATAATTTTTAAAAAATTTACTACAACCAAATTCAAAGCCATAACAATAAAAGGCTTGTCGTGGAACGTTGTTTTATTTCATTGATATAATGAAAATGGACTCTAAAGAACGCTTCAGTTTGTTTAAAAAAATTAAGGTATAAAGTTGGGAAAAACAAAGTTGGAAAAAAAGAAATTTCAAGTAGTGCTAAGCCTAAGCCTGTTTTAGAAACTGCTGTATCTGGTTATTGTATATCAAAAATTTATTTCTGCCCAGATGTTCGGTTGAATAGAGCACCTCTTTTGTCATTATGTCAATGAATTTTCTCATCAAAATATTTCATAATGGATAAGTTATTTTTGACCTTTTATTCAATTCCTGTTATTAAAGAATTTTGATCTGCTGTTCATATTTCCAGTATCGCAGGAATAGTCATCCTCACGATAAACTAAGGAACCGTATTTGGGGAATGATCAATTTTGTCAACATGGTAAGTCGGATATAGTTTGAATCAAGCTAAAAATGCAAATGGAGAGAAACTGTTAGGGTAGACCTGTTGGTTTTTTGTGGTATCTCTGATATTGAGACAGCCCAATCAACAAAAATTCACCAAACAGACTAATTAGGAAAAAATCCATTGAAAACATTTACAGCAACAAATGAAGCATAATTCAGTTTATTTTTCCTAAGTACATTTAATATTTAACTAAGAGCCAAATATTGATCTCTAAATATCACAAAATTTATTTCAAAAATGTACAAATAATTTGAAAACCAAACATGTATAAACCAAATCCCGTTACTTTATATCACTCCTTCATGACCGTGCATGACAAAAAGGCATTCATTCCTTTATTGCTCATACTTTGGCACAGAATTCAAGGATAATATTTGAGTAAAATGCACTGAAACGATTAATTTGCCTGAAACAGAAGAACTGTAATTCCTTTCAAAAGACAGTATTGTTAATTGTACATATCTTTGTTATGCTAACTCTTTCTAAGATACGCCAGCTCTATTATTAGATTAAAGAGGCCCCAAGAAGAAGATGCATTAGGGAATGGCCCTTCTATGCTGGTAGTTACCCATTCATCAGTTGAGAGACATTTGATTTGTTTCTCATTTTTGACTGTCATGAATACAATCACTTTAAACATTTTCATACAGTTTTATGTCTGAACATAAACTTTCATTATTTTGTATAAATACCTAAGGAGTGGGAATGCTGGTTCATAACGTGTCTGCTTCTTTAGCTGGTCCTCAAATTTCTTGATATGTTTTGTTTCAATTTTCATTCAATTCATTTGAAAATATTTCTAATGTCCTTTGTGACTTCCTCTTTGATCCATGATTAATATATGTGTGATATTTAATTTCCAAATATTTGTGAACTTTTTGCATGTTTTTATGTTATTGATTTTTAAATTTCTATTCCATTAGATTTAAAGAATATGCTTTGTTTGATTTCAGTTATTTTAAAGTTATTGAGGTTTGTTTCATGGCCCAGAATATGGTCGGTCATGGTGAACGTTCGTGTGTACTTGGAAAAAAGAAATAAGAGTATTCTGCTGTTGGGTGGACTGTTTTATAAATGCTGATTACGGCAAGTTGGTTGATAGTGTTTTTCAGGTCTTCTATATCTTTACTGAGTTTCTGTCTGCTTGTTCTAACAGTAACTGGTAGAAAAGTGTTGACATATTTAGCTACAATCACGGATTTGTCTATTTCTCCTTTCCATGTTATCAGTTTCTGCTTCATGTATTTTGAAGCTCTTTTTTAGATGAAAACTCACTTAGGATTGATATGTCTACTTGGTGAACTGATATTTTTACCATTATATAATATCTGTCTTTATCCTGGGAATTATACTTTGTGTGATATTAATAGAGCCACTCCAGCTTCCATTAGATTAGTGTTTTCGTGATATATCTTTTGCTACCATTTTACTTTTTTTCTTTTCTTTTTTTCTCTTCGTTTTAGTTGAGACCCCATAGATCCAAAGCAGGCACTCAACCACTAAGCTACACCTGCTCCACTACCATTTTACCCTTTAATTGGTCTAAATCTTTTTCTTTAAAATGGATTTCTTGTAGATTGCATTTTTATCCAGCCAGATAATTTCTGTTATTTAATTCGTATCTTTGTCAACTTAATGTAAGTATTGAGGTGGTTGTATTAAAATGATCATTCTGCTAGTCATCTGCTACTTATTCTATATGTTCTGTGTTCCTTTTATCCTTTTTCTGCCTACTTTTGGAGTGAGTATTTTTATGATTACATTTTATCTCCTCTATTGGCTTATTATTTTTACCTCTTTAAAAATATTTAGTGGTTGCCCATGGTTTTTACAATATATCTGTTTAATAAAACACAGTTTGCCTTAGAGTCACACTAGACCACATGTAATAGCAGACCCTGATAATAGTATACGCCAATGTGTCCTGCCCAACTTTGGTGCTTATACTGTCCTCCATTTTTACAAGCAGGCTTTGTTGTATTGTTTTGTATTTACAGAAAAATTGAGACGATAGTACAGAGAGTTTTCATATATTCTAAACATATTACCCCTATCTTTAAATCTTATTTTTATATGGTCTATTTGTAACAATTGTTGAACCAATATTGGTACATTGTTATTTACTAAAATCCATGCCTTAAACTATTTCCTTAGTTTTCACCTAATGCTCCTTTCCTATTCCAAGATCCCATTCATGATATGGACATTACATACCTCATTATACCTCCTTGAGCTGGTCTTGGCTGTGAGAGATTCTTAAACTTTCCTTGTTTTTAATGACCTGGAGAATTTTGAGGAGTACTGGCCAGATAATTTATCGGATACACCTTTATTGGAACTTGCCTGATGTTTTTTTTTTATCATGATTAGACTGGGGTTATGGGATTTGGGGAGAAAACCACAGAGGTCAAGTGCAATTTTCAGCACATAATAAAAGGGTATACACTATTTGTATTAGTTATCATTGTTGATACAGACCTTGATCACCTGGATGATCAATGTTTGTCAGGCTTCTTCACTGTGAAGCTACTCATTTACTCCCCCTTTCTACACTGTACTCTTTAGAAGGAAATTACCATGCACAGCCCACATGTTAGGAGTGGGGATTTATGCTCCCCCTTCTTGAAGGTAGAATAGCAACATAAATTATATGGAATCTTTATGAGCAGGAGACCCTTGATTGAGTTTGAATTAATTTTGTGTATGGTGTGAGGTAGGGGTCCAACTTCATTCTTTTGCATGTGACTATACAGTTTTCCCAGCATCGTGTCTTAAAGATACTATTCTTTCCCCATTGCATAGACTTAGCATCTTGTAAAAAATATCAGTTGCCCATGCAGAACCGGGCCTAATTCTGGACCTCCAATTCCATTACATTGGCCTGATTGTCTATCCCTCTGTCAATAGCTGTGTAGTACACTTTGAAATTGGGAAGTGTGAGTTCTCCAACTTTCTTTTTTTTCAAATTTAGTTTGGCTATTCAGGGCTTCTGGTAGGTCCATATAAATCTGAGAATCAACTTTTCCACTTCTGCACAAAAGACTACTGAAATTTTGAAATGGACTGCATTGAATCTTGGTTGTCTAACTCTTGGTAGTATTGACATACTTCTTTCTTTCCAATGTGAATGTCTTTTATTTCATTTTGTTGCCTCATTGCACTGGCTATCATGTTTAGTAAAGTACTGAATAACAGTCATGGAAATGAGCATTCTTCCTGATCCTAGGGAAGTCTTTTTTTTCTTTCACCACAATGTGTGTCAGCCTTGGGTATTAATGGCCATCATGATGGGAAACCTTCTATTGCTAGTTTTCTGTTTGTTTTATCAAGAAAAGACACTGGATTTTGTCAAATGCCTTTTTTGCTTCTATGGAGATAATCATGCTTTTTTGGTTCATTCTATTTGTGTGGTGTTATGTATCAACTTATTTTCATATATTTAACCACCCTTGCATTCCTGGAATAAACCCTACTTGCTTGTGATGTATAATCTTTTCTTTTTATATGTTTTTGGACTCAGTTGCTGGTATTCAAAGGCATTATTTATCTCTGTTATCATGTATTATTTTTCTAACATTTCCATTCACTCCTACAGTTTTCATCTCTTTGCTAAAATTTCTCTTCAAGCACGCATTTCACTCTATTAGTGATCTATTGCTATATAACAAATTATTACAAACTTAGCAATATAAAACAACACCTATTAATTATATCATAGTTTCTGTAGGTCTGAAGTCTGGGCATGGCATGGCTGGATATCCTGCTCAGAGTCTCATAAGAAAGAAATTGAGGCTGGGGTCTCTCTCATCTGAGGCTTGGTGTCTTCTTCCAAGCTTATTCAGATTGTTGGCAGAATTCAATTCCATGTGGTTGTTGCTCTCTATTAGCTGGAGCTGTCTCTGTTCTTAGAGGCCCACATAATTCCTTGTCATGTTACTCTCTCATAGGTCATCTCACAGCATGGCAGTCTATTTCTTGCTCTGCAACAATGAACTCATACAAGTTTACCCCTTGATAAGATCAGGGCCAAGGAAAAAAGGCTTGATATTGCTGGCCTTATTGTGAATTTGAGGTCATGATTTGATGAAAGATCAAATCTAACTTAATGAAAGGTTAGAAGAAGCCTAGTTCTCATGGTTATGAAATGATCTTGCTGAGTTTTCATGTTGACACACGATATTCAATATATTCATTTTCTGTTGGTTAAGAAAAGTGGCAAATCAATGCAAGGTTATCATAATAGAAATGAGTGAGCATTAAACTTCTTAATAGCCAGTTATGTATTCTACTAGCATTATATGAATGACCTTCCTATTTCTGTTCTCAATTTAGATGTTCATAGTTTATAATTCACTATTGCTTTTAACTTACTTTGTACTGGCTGATATGGAATATAAAATTGGTATGACATAGTTATAGTTCTTTGTCTCAAAATCCTCATAATAATTGCCTAATTTCTGTCTTTTTTGTCCTGGCATCAAAGTATTATCAATTAAGTATTTACAAAAGCAGATGAGAATTAGAGTGAGAAGGCTTATAGGGTGCAACTATTTCTGCCTGCTTTGAACAATTTCTTGAACAAAAAAAGTAGTTCTAGATACCAAGTGTGGAGAACAACTACAGAAGCTAAGTTGAGTTTTTGAAAACCAATACCACCTATCTAACATCCCACTAAATTAACTCATGACCTAAAGTAGATAAATGAACAAAGGACATGTATTCCACTGTGTTCCACTGTTAGTAAATTCACATTTCCAGGCCAGGTATATCCTTAGAGCTTTAATCAATTATTTCTGAACCCAGTGTCTATACAGCTTAAAATGATGCCACAAAAATTAGACCTTTTTGGTCAAGTTTCTTTGTTGGCCATGGCAATTCACCCAGTGTTCTTAGTGAGTCTCCTGTGTTCTGTTTCAATAAAACTGTTTGTAAAATGAGGCCTGCACATTTTGCTTATGTACCTCACAAGTTAAGCTTGTACTCATATGTCAGGTCTAGCACTTTGGCATATTTATTTTTAATGTAAAAAATATAGTTGTGATGAAGGATGCTCGTAGAAACCTGACTTTGTGAAAAATGATTTCTTCTTTGGACAGATTTATAAAACCTTGAACATTCATGTGACATTGGCTGGCCTTGAACTTTGGACAAATGGAGATAAAATAGAAATAGATTCAGACATAGAAACTACATTATTGCATTTTTCAGCTTGGCAAGAAACACTCCTTAAAAAGGGGAAGAAATTTGATCATGTTGTGTTACTCAGGTATGGGCCTACTCTATTTTCCTGCACAGCGTGGGTGAATTATTTGAAAAACAAACTCATTTTTAAATCAATTGGCTTTTGAATAGATGACTGGGGCAAAATATAATGTTTAGCTATATAGAAAATGTATAAAAACTCTAAATAATGATTTTTCTTTCTAATATTGGATAATACTCAAAAGAAAACAATCTGATACATTCATATTCCTGGGTTAAGAATGTTCATGAGTAAGCGTAATACTTTTAAAATCTATTTACTTCATATATCAGCCATTGATCTAATCACTTTCCCATGCAATGCTATTCCAGGTCCTGGTGCTCTAATATCCCAACTGCAATGTTCCACCAAAGTCTACCTTTCTGGGAAATAACCTCACTCTCTGGACATTTCCTCTCAGCCAAATGTGCCTAACCAATGCCTAATAATTCGAGAGCCTCGTCTCGACTAGCCAAGTTGACAGATAACTAATATGATTAATTAAATCCTACCATAGCTTTAAGCTTCTTGACTAACAGTTTTGGAGTTATCTTGACTATTAGATTATGAATTTTTTTAAAAAAGGGCCATTTTTATCATTTTGTTGTTCAAAACACCTAGCACAGTACTTAGCCCATGGAGATATGACAAATAATCGTGGAGCTGAACTGGCTAAAGCCTCATCTTCAGCCATATTCCATTATCCCAAGGGACATTTAATTGTGGAAGGACTACTTTGGAGCAATGAAGTATTTTAGCTCTTTTCTGATACTCTTAAAGGGACTATATTAGAGTGCTACACAATTTACCTGCTTCATCTCACTATAATCTCAGTGCTTCTTATGAAGTCGGCAAATGCAGCCTGCAAATTTTCTTTCTCACATTGCCTACACGTTAACTTTCAGTTCAAACTCAGGACTGATGAAACTTCCAAAGCTTGTACTCAGATGTCAGGTCTAGCACTTTGGCATATTGATGAGACTGAACTAGACCTCCAAAGTAATATTCCTGATTTGCACATCTGGATTTGTCCATAGCTTGGGCTTGTATATTCACATGTGAGTTTGAAGGGTAGTAAAATATTACCATAATCTTCATTTATCTAAGCAAGAATAGTCCCCTAACCACTCCTTATACATGTATGCTTAAATAATAAATAAGTCCAGAAATAGTTAAGTGGGTCCAAGTGTAAAACTTTTACTTCCAGAGAATGTCACTTTTTCTGAACAGTAGCTTCTTAAACAAACAGGATACCTGTAATAGGAGGATGGGGGAATTTTACTAAAATGTCTTTCTGGCGTGATATTTAGACCTTCTTTTGTGTTGGTTTCTTATGCGCATTCTCTTTATTCACATAGATTAGGAAATGGTGAAACTATATATGTGCCATTATCATGGTGTTACTTTGGGTTTTGAGAGAACAGGAAAGAAGTCAGCCTACAGATTATGCCTTCCCTGGTGCTCTGCCTCCAAAGATGGTGTTTTCCCCAAATCTCCAAAGTCTAGGATGACCAGGATTCTAAGTTTCTCTAAAATGCAGAGTCAAATGCAGAGTTTTAAACACTGAGATTTAAAAACATTTCAATGTAAAAGAAAGAAATAGATCTTATATTGTTGATCAAAATATTTAGGGACTGAAACAGGTCATCTAGCCTCTTTATAATTCTAATTGTGGTCGCCCAGCCCGTGATCAGCTGCCTTTAAAATGGTCCAACTCTAAATGTTCTCCTTTGAAAGCAAACAAAATTTGGCTCCCACATTGACATCTGTCTTTAGGTAATCCAGATATAGTCATGTTTTCTTGATGGCTCTTTTCAATGTTTGAGTATAGCTGTCAAATCCTCTATGAGTTCCTATGTTTGATAAAAAAATTCAAGAACATTTCCACCGTGCCTAATTAACATGGTGTTGAGTTCATTTACTATACTGCTTCCCAACCCCTCTGAAAACTATTTTTTTTTGTTTGCCTTTTAAAATGTTTTAAGCAGAGCTAAGTGCAGGGTAGACTCTAATGTCATTGTTTCTTTTAGAATGCTTTTTATGCTTTCATCCTAAAATTACATTGTCCCTTTCAATGCCAATAATATACCACAGCATTATAAATGAACCCATTTTCTATTGTCAACTAAGGTCATCCTCAGTTCCAGAAATCTAGATAAATGAAGTTACTTTCACCAACACCCAATTCAAGTCATTAGCAATGTGGTCGTTCACTGCAACCCAACCTTTATATTAATTAAGCTACTAACTCAGGTTGAAGGATGTATTTGCATCTTTTTTTCTAGTGGGAAGTGGCTCTACACACATACACAAGGAACTGCTTACCCAAAGGGTATGTGCCTGCCCTATTACTCCTCCAGTGTTGTTAAGGTGAGCTATGTTTTATTTATTTTATGTCACTTAATAAAAAAGTTTGAATTAAATTTCTGTAACTTCCTGTGTCCTATGGAAAGAGGCTATATGCATTTTTGTCCTATATTCAACACCAAGATATGCCACAAAGTGACAGTCATGATTCCTTTATTAAATAAGAAAAAATAAATGTTTTCTAAAAGCCACAGATGAGTAATGAAGGTCCCCCAGTGTTGTTTAGAGTTTAAAAGAACATCATGTACAGATTAATATATAAAGATTAGGAAAGTTCTTTTGCACATGAAATGTTGTTATTTATCAGGAATGTAATATACACAAAAGTTGATGGCTAATTTAGCAAATGAGGATAATTATTCTCTTACTCTTAAAGTGCATAAACAACTTAATATATCATATTAAGACAACCTTGCAATTCATTTTCAGAGAGCATCAGATCCATAAATTGTTGTCACCCCTTGTTTATCTGATTCTTTCCCAAATCACTAAGCTTCTAGCAAGTGCTGTCCAAACAACACTATCTGAAAGATCCTTGAAAGCATCAAAAGTTTTTGATTCATTTCCTTTAGTGGCTCTGCCTAGTTGTTGCTGTGCCCAGCTCA
Source organism: Chaetophractus vellerosus (assembly GCA_004027955.1). NCBI lineage: Eukaryota > Metazoa > Chordata > Mammalia > Cingulata > Chlamyphoridae > Chaetophractus > Chaetophractus vellerosus. The sequence goes on from PVKH010014724.1 coordinate 10,584, forward strand.
GTCTCCTTAAGTCCTCAAGCTTAAGAAACTAGTACTTATTAAAATAACTGCATGGCTGGTTGATTCTATGGTTCTTTCCACGCCTATGACGTGTGTATGCTATTTCAGTAACATCATTTGAGCATAATGGAGCATAATGGAGTCCATTTAATCTAAAATAGGTTGTTACGACTCCGATTATGGTAATATAAGCAGTTAGGGCACATTTTAAATTTCATAAGAGTAAGATGAAATGACCAATTAGAGTGTCTTATCTTTATAGTAACCTGATATACCACCACTCTTTGGAAATTAAAATTGTTTCATTAATATAGAGATTAAAATATAAAATAGGGGCTGGCTAGATAGCTCAGTGGATAAGAGTGCCGGTATACCACATGGGAGGCCCCAGGTTCGGTTCCCGGGGACCTCTCCAAGTGGGCAGATGGCCTTGAGAAAGGCAAGCCGCCGTAGGCGGGGCAAAGCTGCCATGGGCAAGGCAAAAAGCCACCACGGGCAGGGCGGAGCCCCCACGGGCATGGCAAAGTCACCCATTAAACACGGAGCTGCTGCCTGCGAAGCACGGAAGCCGGGCAGCCTGCAAAACACGGAGCACTGCTGTCCACAAAACATGGAGCGGAGCTGCCCGTGAAAACGGAATGGAGCCACCCACGAACAGAGCGAGCTGCCTCCGTGGAGGGCCGACTCGGCGCATCGCCGCAAAGACGGGGGGAGACAAGAAGCAGACATAGAAAAACACAGAAGAATGGACACACAGCAAGAACAAGCAGAAAGGGGGGGATATGTAACCAAAAAAAATATATATATAAAATAGAAGTACTAACCAAGGTAAAAACCAACTCTGCCATTGATTTTACCTTTCTTACCTTCAAGTTTTCCCTATAGTAAAAAATTCCTCTCCATTATTGCATAAAATGATTGTAAAATGTAGCACTACAAATTGAAAACAAGAACCAGGAATATTGAAAATTTTATCCTCTTTGAATATTCAGTACAGAGAAAAAACTCAATATTTATTTTCTTGTAGGATATTAGTTAATAATTTTTAGCTATTTTTAAGAATAAGTATATATAAATCTATCAATTACTATAATTTTGCCACAAAATAAAAATTCAAAATGTTTAGAGCTACAGACACTTAAAAGGTTGTTTGTCCAACCTCATTATATAATTAAAGAAACAGGTACAGGGAAGGGAGGTAGCAAAGTCCAAGATCCCTTAGTTAGCTCCTTGTTAACCAGGAACTAGAACCCAAGTCTCTCAACCACTAGTTGAAAGCGTATGTATTGCATTGTGCAGTCTTTTAGAAATTTCTGATGCACGTATTTTTTGAATCAGGATCTCTTGCCTGACATAAATATAGTTGCAAACAGAATGGCACATCAGTTGGGGCATAGCTTCGGGATGCAACATGACAATTACCCATGCACCTGTACCTTTGAAAGATGTGTGATGGATAGCAGCGGAAGGTAAGGTTTGAACAATACAGAGAATACTTTTAAATATTTGGAGAGTAGCTTTGAGTAAAATTCCATTTTGAAGGAATGCATTATTATTCTGTAGAATTTTTTCCTAATATACCACAGAAGTTCCATAATAAAACAAGGCATGGGGAGAAGGTGCAGCTCAGTGGTTTGAGCGTCTGCTTCTCATGTATAAAGTCCCAGGTTCAACCCCCAGTACCTCCAAAACAAAAAAAAAAAACAAGACTAAGCATGGCAAGAAAGCAAGGAATTCCCCTTTTAGGGGCTAGTCTTACCAATTGGTGGTGTCTCTCTTCAATGACTTGATGAGAGAAATTCTAACACTCCACCTATCTGGACATATAGAAAAGCGCACTGTTATCAATTAGTAATATCCATACCAGGGCACTCAGAGGAGGATTACACTCCATGTGCTCTGTTTTGTCATCTTTGCCATAAGCTATAATTTCTTCCTTCATATCTTTACATCTCAGACCTTCTTAGCAAGGCCTTCCCTGGTTACCTGATCCAACTTTACAATCCTGCCCACCATACACATATCCTGGCACTTTCCAACTACCCCCACCACCACTACCACTATCCCTTCCATTTCTTTTTCTGCTTAGCATTTTTCACTATCTAACATGTAATATGTTTTTACTTTTTACCTTGTTTGTTATTTTCCTTTCCCATTAGAATATAAGAACCATGAAATCAGAGGTTTTGTTTGTTTTGTTGTTATATCACCATTGAGTAGAAAAGTCCCAGGCACATGTTAGGTAGTCCATAAAAGTTATAGAAGGAATGAATTCCCAGAATTCCCCCATATACTGTGAAGTATCTTGTGATCAGATCCTCTTTGTACCCATCCACAGAGAGTCGAATGTTGTGCATTTTATATAGAAGCAGGGTGTCCGCTGATGTTCAAAGTTTCCATATGTATTAGTCAGCCACAGGGGTGCCTTTGGAAATATACCAATAATTGGTGGGTCTTTATAAAGGGTATTTATTTGGGGTAGAAGCTTACAGTTACCAGGCCACACAGCATAAGTTTCTTCCCTCACCAAAGTCCACGTGTTGGAGCAAGACAGCTGCCGACGTCTCCAGGGTTCAGGCTTCTGGTTTCCTCTGTTCCCGGGGCTGCGTTTCTCTCCGGGCTTAGCTTCTGTTTCCTCCACAAGTTCAGCTGTAGACCATGAGACTCTCTATGCATTGCGTCTCTCCACAAGGCCAGCTGTAGACTATTAGGCGAACGGCTCACTTGTCTTCTGGAGCACTTCTCTCCAACATCAGAACTGCTTCTCAAAAATCTGCTTCTCAAATGTGCTGCCTTGCTTTTTACACTTGAGACCACAACCACTGAGGGCGGGGCTCAATGCCCTACTAACATGGCCCAGTTAATGCCCTAATCATAAACCAATCATGCCCAGATGAACAGATCAGTTTACAAGCATCATTCAATTTATATTTTTGGAATTTGTGATTAGATAAAACTGTCAAACCATTACACCATATATCAATTAAGTGAGATAAATTGGTTTAAACACCTACATAAGTGACCAGCACAGATAAGAACTCAAACTGCTATCTAATTTTATATCCCAATTGATAGCTTCTATCATCCCAATCTAATGTAATCAAAACTATGTATTCAATCATTTTGCCAATAATGATGGTAAGGGAATCAAAGCTAAAGGAAATTGGAAGGGTCGTGAATTTCAGTTAGAAAAGAAGTGAATTACATTGTGATGTGTAAGACATAACTGAATAAATAGTTTGGTTCAAAAATCTATACAGAGACCTATTCTCTACCAAGTTGTGTTGTAATTAGTGATGACTTTTTTTTAAAAAGTTGAATTTGATACAGTCCCTACCTGGAGAAGTCTATAATCTTGCAGGATGATAAACACAAGTTTATAGGTTATTTCAAGAGAGACAAATAAAAGAGAATATAGGAGCAGAAAACACGGACAATCAATCTAAACTGTGGTTTCAGAAAGGGTTGGCTAGAGGATATTTGGCTAGAATATTTTCACTAATATAGCATGTGCTGGCTGTGTTTCAATAAGACATTTAATAAAATAAAGAGCCCCGGTTATTGCTCTGCTATAACAGTAAGAGTAAAGTCAAGAAAAAGTGTTGCAAGAGTAAAAGAAGTAAACAGACTTTCAGAATTCATCGTTTATAATAATTTCTCAATGCTTCATAAAACTTTCACAATTGCTCTAATATGCACTGATACTATTAATCTCTGTTTTTAATCCATCCTATCTCTAGCATTCCTGCACTAAAATTCAGTAAATGCAGCCGAACCCAATACTTTCAATACCTGAAGGATTATAAGCCAACGTGCCTCCTCAATATTCCATTTTCTGAGACGTTAACTGATAACCCACATTGTGGAAACAAGAATTTGGATGAGGGAGAAGAGTGTGATTGTGGCCCTGCTCAGGTATTTGCGAATAATGTTGTCTTTTAATTACAAACTTTGCGTTCAGTTAGAACACAGGCAGAGATGTAATCATTAATCAATCTTGACATTTCTTGTAAAGTTTTATAAACCGTATCTCCATTTTTTCCCATTTGGCAGCAAGCTGTTGGTGTAACCTCACTGCAAGGCAATTTACTAAGGCATGGGTCATGTATAATGATCTTGCTGGAGGGTGGCAGCGTCACATTTGCCTGGTTTATGTATTAATTGGCTCTTCTGGCAAGAAGGGCCCATGGGTTTCATTAATTCTAATCTTGTATGCCCGGTAGGAATCTGTTCCACAAAATCTCTCAGTCAGCCTTTCAAGTTTTACTCAGGACCTAATGAGGCTAGGCTATATCACAGTTGGACAGGTCAAGTTATTTGGAAACGCTTTCCTAATCGAGCTGAAACCTTCTAAACTTTCACATATTCATTGCAGTCTTGATCTCTGGAACATTTAGAATAAACCTTTGAGGCAAATTTAAGGTGACTTTTAACCTGTCTTTCGCCAAGATAAAAACAACTTTCAACAGCTTATGATTTGGTGTGATTCTTAGAAAACAAATTATACCGCTCATATGAATCACCTGGAGATGTTGTGAAATGTGGATCCTGATTTAGTAGGTCTCCGGGGGGCAGAGATGCTGCATTCCTAGCAAACGCCAGGGTTTGCTGCTGGTACTAGGACCATATTTTTCTTATCCACCCCCTCCACACTGCATTGTCCTAAACTGGTCTCATATGACGGTGGTTAAGAAACCCCATGATCAGGATAAGAAGGTTCATATGAAGACAGTAACATTTTCAAGAGTTACAAGATCTAGTCTTTAAATGTCTCAGAGTAAATAAATGCAAAAGAGTTTTCAATTTTGGACACTCAGCCTTTTGTCCATATACATTCTTTAGTGTGTTACTACAATTCCATTCTAATATATAACGTACCTCACCTGACCAGACTCAGGCAATTTTCTGTGTAGTTTTAATTTTGTTAGAGCAGATAGTACCAAAGTGACTACTAGGCTGCCGCAGTCAGTGACGCATTACAAAAAAATGAAAGTTCAGTCCCCAAAACTTGAGTTCTTAAAAGTTAAAGTCAGATCTTCAGAAGTTATATTTTCTCACATCAAACATTTTTATAGGGAGGCAGCAGTACCCTTCGAATGGAAGGTCACGAATTTTGGACTCTCTAATTCTGCTAATGAGACTTCATTAGCTGTGGAATAGTGGTAGCCTCGATGGCAGAAAACGGAGAAAAAGTCCCAAACAGTAACTTTCTTATATATAGCATAGCCAAAGATAATCTATTTATATTTAACTTCTAGAGACAAGTAATGCTAGATTACACAGAAACACAGCTAACTGTTCAAACAGATGTCAAACTACAAACTAATTTCTGATCTTTGTTTTTTTTTATTATTATTATTACCAAGGAGTGCACTAATTATTGCTGTGATGCAGACAAATGTATGTTGAAGCCAGGATTTACTTGTGCAGAAGGAGAATGTTGTGAATCTTGTCAGGTAAGGTCCTCTGCTGTAACAGAGTTTCTGTTTTCAGTTTGTTAAGTGTACACAGGACTGAAGAGTTCTCTGACCACTGAATCCTACACCACTGATCCCCAAATTGTGCCAGGCTTCCAAATATCCAAGAGAGTGTCTTCTGAGATGCTCCCAACTTCTGAGCGTGGATTGGGAAGTGCTGTGTTTTGGCAAGTAGAGAAGCTGGTGAACAATGCTTGGGCTTTCAAGAGTGAAGTCACCTGACCAATACCATTCTGCTCCTTTGAAAAACATTCTCAACCTATGTAACCTCAGTGGGGAGGAAAATTCATATTCCACAACAGCAGTGAGCTA
>PVKH010014725.1:0-16377 GCA_004027955.1 Chaetophractus vellerosus
GATTTGTTAACAAATGTTTCACAACAATGCAGGGTGTTTGTGTGTGGGGGGGTGATATGTGGAAGTCCTGTATGATGTTATGCATGTTTGTTTTGTAAGTTCAGAATGTTTAATGAACACTTGTAGTTTATGTATGTTTATGTATGAATGATATACTTCAATAAATTATTTTAAAAAATAAAAATAAAAATAAAAATAAAAATAATAAAACAAAACAAAAACAAAAACCAACCAAACAAAAGAACCACTTGATTAAATCACTTTAGGGCATTTGATTGGACTATGTCAGTAAGGCATGACCCAGGTGGGCTCTCTGCCCTCTTGCTGGGGTCTTATATAAACTAAGAACTATAAGCAGAAACACAGAGAAAGCCACAATATTTACCCTGCCAGGTGAAAGAGGACCCCAGGATAAGCTATAGCTGAGAGGGGCCAGAAGTTGTAATCAGCAGAGCACAAAGGTACAGAAAGAGGCCCCCGAAAGGCTAGGCCCAAGGAGTAGCTTAAAGCTGAATAGATGAGCCATGCCATGTGCTTGATTACCCACAGCTGAGCTTGAGGAGAAAATGGCCTAGAGGAGAAGGCAGAGACCCAGACAGAGAGCTGCCATTTTGCCTTGCCACGTGTCTTGACTCCATCTGCCAGCAGCCAACCTTTGGTGAAACAGCATCTGTGATGATGCCTTGATTTTGACATTTTGACAGCCTCAGAACTATAAATTTTTACTCTAATAAATACCCATTATAAAAGCCAACCCATTTCTGATAATTTTGCATTGGCTGCTTCAGTGAACTAAGACAGGTGATAAAACTATAAAGAGTGGTGAGAGAATTTTACACACAAAGGATTGCAATAATATCTAAAAGGGCATGCAGGGATTTAGAAAACAATGACAATGCTCCTTTACTTAAGCTGAAATTTGAGTACCATGAACTCTCTGTATTCTCATTCTTTATTCCTTACATACAGTTTATAATTATCTTTTGCATTTTAATGTGCACTGAGATGCATGGATCAAGACATAATAAAATGTTTTCTTAAGCTAACTAAACACCTGAGTTTTCAAAACACAATATCTGACAAAGTTAATGATGATATCCATCCAGCATAAATTTCACAGTTGTATTTCAAGAATATATGAATGATTCAATGGAATGATGACATTTCAATACCCATAAAATCAGCAAGAAAATTATGACTAAAATAGAGATATATCTACAAAACTATTTTAAGTTATTTATCAAACAAACAGAAAGGCAAAACTATCTAGTAAGATAAGACAGAGAAATTGCTTCATAAAATGCTTTTTGTTAAAAACCAAGAAGATAAAAACTTTAAAAAATGCATAAAAATGGACAAAGAACATGAGTAAGCAAAAGGTAAATTACCTTCGTGGTGAAGTGTCCATTCTTATTTGTATCAGCCACAGATAAGCAAAGACCTCAAGGTCACACAGCTGATAAGTACAATGATGAATCAAATCCAGGTCTTCTGAGTCTAAAGCCCATGCTTTAAATATTGACATTCTTGAATTTTATCTGATCCAAGGGTAAAATCCATATAGTAATCTTAGAAATGTCTAGACTTTAAAATAATTGATAAAACAACTCTAGATTTTACAAAGAGACTAAAATTGTGATGATATATGGTAAACAATGTTTTTTCTATGGTTAAATATTTTGATAATTCTTGCTTAAAATTGTTGAGGAGTTTGTGGGCAAATGTGCAAAGACAACATAAATTAAGCTTTTTACTCTCTTGCATATTCAAATGTTTGATTGGATCCTTTCCATAGATTATTAAACACGGTCATATCTCTCCAATAGAAGAAAACAAATCAAAATCACTTCTTCTCAATTCTACTGTACTTAATGTACTCATTCTTCCTTCGCTTTATGTCCACATATTTTGAAAAAAAGGTTCATACTGGCTGTCTCATCTTCTCACCTCCCCTAACTTTTCAAATTATTTTACCCAGTAATTAGCAGCAATATTACCTCAGATCAACACTCGCTAATATACCTACCTAAGGTGTTTTAGTTTGCCAAAGAGCTTCTGACGCAAAGTACCAGAATTGGTTGGCTTTTATAAAGGGGATTTATTTGGGGTAAAAGCTTACAGTTCCAAGGCCATGAAAGTTCAACTCAAGGCACCATATAGGTGCTTTCTCCCCAAAGTCAGCTGCCACATGGGGAATCAAGATGGCCACCCATCTCTGCCAAGGTCCCTGCCTTTCTGCAGGTGTAGGCAAACCTGGCATAGGCTTGTCTCTTACTGGGCCTCCTCTCTCAGTCTCGGGAGCTCCCTTTTATTCCAGAGTTCAGTTGTAAGCTATCAGGCATATGATCATTTCTCTCAGGGCCTCAGCTCTTTGAAGCTCTCAGGGCCTTCTCTCCTTGCAGCTCAGGTGTGGGCAAGACTGGAAGTTCTTTCTGTTACATGGCAGGATCAACTATGGTGGCTCCCTATTCTTGTGTCTCCAATTTTACAAACTCAGTAAAAGGGTGAAGATTCAACTTGAGACATGCCTCACTGACATAGTCCAATTGAAAAGGTCTCATACCCACAAAACTGGATTATTTCATAAACACAATCTTTCCCCTTTTGGGATTCATAAAATAATTTCCAAATGTCATGCTAAGGTTATAAAGATAATCTTTTATTTATTTTTTGGAGTATTTTATAGATATATTTTATCAAACGAGGAAGTTCTTTTCTATTCTTAATTTTCTGTGAGGTCGTTTGCTTGATTTTCATCAGTAATAATTGCTGAATTTCATCAAATATTTTTTCGGCATCTATTTTGATAATTATATATTTTTTCTTCAAATGGACAATTACATATTCTCACAGGAACACAAATTAAAACCATATTCATTCATATCCAAAGACTATATACTTTTGGAAATGTTCAGAAACTGAGTCTACATGTTTTATCTTAAGGTGTTCATGAAATGATACCTTGCTAAAATCGTGATTACATTCCAAGCATAGTAGAAAAAATGAAAAAAGTTCCTTTTCTTAGAAAACTTCTTGTCTTTTAAGTACATCCAACAATTTGTTGTTTATGTTAAATTCAATAACTATTTTACATAAGAAATCATAGCATATCTGAATTTACGACTTCTTTAAAAGGCAGGCACTATGGAAATCTTGGAAATAATTTTGCAAGCATTTAAAATTCTGGATTTTTTGTAATACAGCTTCTACACTAACGCAAAATGTTACCAATGGAGGGGGTTATAAGGGAACTTTATTTTCTGCATGGTTTTTCTGTAAACCTATAACTTCTCTAATAAAAAATAAAATAAAAAATAAAAGCATACCTTAAGTGAAAAAAATTAGGTATCATACATAATTCTTAAACAAAATATGCATAGATATTTTTAAAGTAGCTTGCTGAGTTCCTGCTACTAGCAGCTTCTGCTCCCCCTTCCCTGGGTTGAATTAAATGGTCCTTTCCACTCTTGACCTAAAAGTTCATCATGCCTGGAATGCATACCGATTCAGTGCATTTGCGTTGTGAAACATTAAAATATATGTAAATGTTCAGTTCTCAAGAGCATCAAATTTCAAATTGTATCAAAATATCACCCACAGTTCCTAAGGTCAAAACCATACTATATCAAAAATGGCCGTTAATCTCTAGTTAAAACTTTAAGCTTCTTTCCCAATGCAGAAAGAAAAGTATGACTTAAGTGAAAACATAAAAATAAAAGATCATTTAAATGATAATTGATAAAGAAACTGTCACAATTATATTTTAAACTATTTACATCTGAATAATGCCCTTTTAAATGTAATTACACAATATATTTATTTTGATAAAAATAATAAAAAATAATGAAAGTACTTGGAAAATGTTTCAATTTACTGGGGAGATATCCTCAAATACCTTCTGTATGTTTGGCAGCTTGATGTAATTATGAATTCCAAAACTAGATATTGGATCATGCTTGTAAACTAGCCTGCTAATCTGGGTATGATTAAGTTATGATTAGGGCATTAACTGGGCCACATCAGTAGGGTGTTGAGCCCCACCCCTTGGTGGGGTGGAAATCAAATATAAAAGGCATGGTAAAGAACACTGTTGGAGCAGTTTTGATGTTGGAGTTCTGATGAGGAAGGAAGGAAGGCCCCGGGACAGAAATGAGCCATTTGCCTGAGAGTTCACAGCTGGTCTTGTGAGAGAAGCAAAGCCTAGAGAGCCTCATAGTCTACAGCTGACCTTGTGGAGGAAAAAGAGGAGCTAAGCCCAGAGAGAAATGGAGTCCCGGGAAGAGAGATCCAAAGAAGCCCGAACCCTGGCAAATGTCAGCAGCTGTCTTGCTCCAACACATGGCAATGTACTTTGGTGAGGGAAGAAACTTACACTTTATGGCCTGGTAAGTGTGGACTTCTACCCCAAACAAATACCCTTTATAAAGACTAATCAATTTCTGGTGTTGTGCATCAGCACCACTTTGGCCGACTAATACACCTTCCTTCCTTTACTATAGGAAATTGTGCATACATTGAAAATAAGATTTTTTTTGACCCCATTTTCACTGGACTGCTTTCTCTACAAATAGCAAAAGTCTAGTTATTATTAGCAGTGCCCAATAGACCTACAGGTGAAAGTATTACTGAATATGGCATACATTTTGTTAGGAAAAGGCACTAGAGAGAAAAATACAGCTGCAAGGTTATTATAAATATATAGTTTTGCTTAAAGCTAAATTGCAAGGAAACATTTTTTTTTTCTTCTTTATTTTAATTTGGCAATCCCAAGCATACTCTATGTGCAAAATACTGCAAATGGTGAAGGAAACGAGTGTAATTTAGCAAGTAATAGTTTTTAAAATAAGCTTCTAAGTTATTTTTGTTGGTCTCTTGAAGTTTTACCAGCTGGTTTGCAATTACAGAATTGCTGAAGAACATATCATTCAGGGAGCGCTGAATTACTGGAAACTTCAGTGGAGTAGGATCAAAGGCTGACAAGGGGCTCTACTTAGAAGATAAAGAAAGTACAATAGGGTTGTGAAGGTTTTATTTTCAGATCATTTCCTTATCTCTCAAAGACTGAATAAAACTTTTGAAACATCAGCAACCCAGAGCACTCCACTTTCCTTTGACCTATAGCTTCTATAAGCCAACTGTTGTAGGTCAATACTTTGATTTTGCTGGGACCAAAAAAAAAAAAAAATGATGAGGAAATGAAAAAAGAAAACTAGTTTGTAGTATCAGGCAAAGCAAATTCTCTCTTATGTAGTTATATGCCAGGAGATGGAGTGCATTGTTTATTCAAATGTTTATTCAACTTTAAATAAAATATTCCTATATAATTTGTACTGTGTATTTATAACAAGTATAATACAAATATAGAATTCATGTTACTATAAAATACTAAAATAAATACAATTGATATTATTAGTATATTATAAATTAATCATATGCATAGAATTTGACTAAATAAAATGTATATTATACATTTCATTTACTCAGTCATAAGATCTAATGACAGATTTCACAAATCAGAAAACATATATTTTCCATATACCCACTGAAAGGTGGTACTTTCATTTTAAAATGGACCCATCTACCTATTATTTAGACTAAATCTCTTGCTCTCTTTCATATTGTCCCCTCCTTTTCAATGTATTCAAGCATATTTTCTCTAAAACCGCTGTATATAAATTCACGCATGTGTTCAGTGTTGGAAAATAAAATAAAACAAAACAAAACCTCTTGACTTTGGGTGTGTCCTTCAAATGAAATATTGTGTACTCAATCACATAAGGACTTTTTCTACTTAAGTTAATTCAGAAGTATTTCTCACTGTTTAAAGTATTGCTTCCCCATCTTAAATTTCTCTCTTCCATTGCTTTCTTTGACACTTTTTCCTCCTCTTCTGGCCATTTCTTGCAGTCTTTTTTATTAGTGCCACATCTTCCACTGAAATGATTGATTTCCCACACTTTCTTCCTCATCTCATTTCTCTTCTTTTTGTGCCAACTCTTCCTATCCAAGTGATACAGCCCAGGTCTCTACCCCTTAAATACTAAAAACCACAAATCTGTATTTTAAGAAAATCTCCATTTCTCATGTGCAATAGTTATACATTCTGGATTTTGTGATTTGAATATCGAATGACATCTCTGATCACAACATAATAGAAACTGAATTCATTCTCCAATGCCACCAGCAAATATGTATAACATCTCATTGACTAAACTGAATCCTGTAAAAACTGACAAAATGTTGTGGTCATGTGATTAAGGGATTTTAAACTGATCAAGGTTCATTCATTCACCCCTGTAATTGTGGTTAGGAAAATCTCACCAAAATTGCATGGTAAAAGTGGGGAAAGACAAAATAAAAGCTTTGGAAGGTAACACACAAACCTTATAATGTCCCAGACTCAGCACAATATCTGGCTTTTAGGATACATTTATTCTAGCTATGTTGAATGAATGAAAAAATATATTAATGTAAAGTAACAGTAAATAATCATAGAAAATATATTTACCTGCCATATATACTACCCTATTTCCTTCTTTCTCATAAACATCATTGGAGTTAAATATTACTATTCTCATTTTATAGATGAGGAGTCTGATTCACAGAGAGTTTAGGTAATTTGCCTGCCCAGAAACTCAAAACATTTAAGTGGCAAAGGCAGTTTTCAAATCCAACAGTTGGGTCTACAATCCCTTCTCTTAAACAAAATTTTATTATTTCTATAGAATAAAAATTGTAGGATAATTTTTGCCCTTATTCAATCTCAATTTTCTCTCCAAATGTAATCATTGAAGCCAATTAAGTGTTTTTAAAATAGGAAATGGTTAAATAAGTTATAATATAATCTTACCAAGTTATACTAGGCTGTCACTAAAATCAAAGGGGTAGCTCTTATGTGTTGACATGAAAATAGTATGGGCTTTTCTATTGCTTGGACTTTTTAGATGCACTTGTTTACACTATTGTTTTTCTCCATAGCCCAGCATTATATTCTATCTCTGCCTAAGTTAGTGGGTTTTGGTTTAAGTACCCATAAATGTGGTTACTTTTGGCCATATTCATGACATGTGGCTAATCCTGGCTTCACCAGCACTTCAACAAACCCAGACTTATCTGCACTATACATTGCAAAATCTATTTGAAGCTTCTGTCTTGTTAAATGGAATCTTACCATGATTTGTGGAATTGAGATTAAAATTTTTAACATTTTTGAGAATTTGGAGGAGTACACAATACATAGACTCAAACCCCCTTTCAACTAATAGTGGTAGTTCATTTATAAAGGAAATGATTGTACATAGCATTTATTAATTTATATATCATGACTCATTCTGTGAATCCAAAAATACTTATTGAACAGATAGATCTATTTTAGCCATGAAACTTATTTATTTTTGCCACAAATTTCAGGTGTCCTTTTGCTTTTTATTTATTATAGTGAGGAATCAAGCAATATGAATTTAGTTTTGGAAATTTTTAATTTGCATGAAAATCACTGGAAGAAGTAGAAAAATTTTAAAAAGAAAGAAAAATCACTGGAATAATAAATGATATCTGTTTCAACTCACACCATTGATAGTTCTATATATTGAGTCTGAATGAGAATCAGATATATTTGTAAATTTTAATTAATAACTAACATACGGTATTATTTTTGTAACTGCATACCATTTAGTGCTTTCCTGATATTTGCATAAATTTCTGTTGTACATTAAAGTTTGTTTTAAAATAACTACCTATTGAGTTAGGCTTGATTTTGCATATTAATTTAATATAGTCAATATTTAAAGCAGGGACCGGCTGTAGCCCAGTTGGTAGGGTGCTGGTTTACCACGTAGGAGGCCCCAGGTTCAGTTTCCAGGGCCTCCTCAGGCGGGCAGACCACCTTGAGAAGGCAAGCCACCACGGACAGGGCAAAATTGCCATGGGCAGGGCAAGCCCCCACGAGCAGGGCAAGCCCCTGTCAGCAGGGCAAGCTCATGCCACGCAGTGAAGTGAGCTGACGCGGCAGGTCACCACACTGGGGGGGGGGGACAAGCAGACACAAAAGAAAACAAGAATGAACACAGCAAGAACAAGCAGAAAGGGGTGGGATATGTAATAAATTAAAAAAAAAATAGTTAAAAGCAATGTATTAGTCAGCCAAATGGGTGCTGATGCAAAATACCAGAAATCTGGTGGCTTTTATAAAGGGTATTTATTTGAGGTAGAAGCTTACAGAATCAAGGCCATAAAGCATAAGTTATTTCCCTCACCAAAGTCTGTTGCCATGTGTTGGAGCAAGATGGCTGCCAGTCCTTGCAAGAGTTCAACCTTCTTCTTCAAGCTCCATAGTCCCAGCTTCTTCTGGTCAGCAGTAGGCTTGTATAAGGCTGGTCTCTCTCCCAGGACTCATTTCTTCCAGTGCTCAGCTGCTCTGTTTGCTCCACAAGGTCAGCTGTAGACTATCAGGTTCTCTCTCTTCCTGGGGCCTCTGCCATGTCTATGGAGTCATCTCTATTCCTTTGTGTGTTCTCCTATGTATTTACTTCCTGGGGCTCCAGCATCAAAACTCCAACTCTCTCCTCTGCCTTGTCATTTTCTCTGTGACTCAAAGTCCTACTGATGTGGCCCAATCAAAGCCCTAATCATAATTTAATCAAGTAAAAGTGAAACCTCTGAAATTAATACAATCTAATATGCCCAGAGGAGCAGACCAGTTTACAAACATAATCCAATATCAAACTGATACACTACACTCTCTGAATTCCAAAAAGACATTACAATATTCAAAAAACCTTATTTCAGTAGCAATGCTAAGTACAAAATCATATCACAAGCAATCAGTTTAAAGGAATACAGTTTGTCTTGGGGCAAAGTCCAATCTGGTTGTAGACCTCTGAAACTTACAAAACAATATATCTGCTTCCAATAAACAAATGGACAGACAAAGGATAAACATTTGCATTTATATAAGGAGAATTTGGGAGGAAAGCATAAAACACGGATCCCCTACAGTTCCATAAACCTGCAGGGCATACTTCATTAGATTTCAAAGTCTGAGAGGCATTCTTAAGATGATAGTTTCTTCTCCCTGGGGCCTCATGGGACCCACCCTTTCTACAGGCTTTCCCAACAGCCATTTTTGTTGGTTCCACCCTCATCAAGCATCTGGGTGGTGATGGAGCTCTAGACCTCACTGTCCAAGAGCATTGGGGTGATAGCCACACTTTACTCCATCCATGGGGTTGAGACTTAACCACCATAGTACAGTAAAGTGAAGGTAACATCTTCTCTAACCTCTGGCATACAGGGCCAGCCCTCTCAGAGCAATGAGTTGGTGACCTGGCCTTCTCTAATCCTTGGGGGACAGGCCCACCCCTCTCAGACCTATGGGGTGTTGACCTTACCTTCCTTAACAATTGAGGAATGTGCTCCACCCTCCCTGTACCCCGGGGTGGCAAAACTCTCCCTGAACATCTGGTTAGACTATCCACCCTTTTCAAATGCCCAGGCAGACTTACCCTCTCCATACACATTAGTGGAGTCCCTCCCTTGGCCCAAGGAGATGCTTTAATTCCAGATCTCAGCCTCCATGGTTTTCTTGGTTTTCTTCTTGAAACTGTTTCTTCTTCCATCTTTCCCTAAGATGTCTCTTAGTCCAGGCTCACAGTGGTTTTGTTCATACAACTCACTCAAAAAACTTGTTGGTTTAGCATGCAAGAAGCAGGGGTCCAAGCCATAAGACAGTAAGACGTTCATATAACACTTAATATATCTAGGCACTATTCTAAGTGCTTTACAAATAATAAGTCACTTAATTTTTACAACAAGCCAATGAGGTAGATGATGGTTTTAGAGAGGAGGTATTGGAGGCAAAGGTATATTAAACAACTAGAATAGCAACACAGCTGGCACAGTAGCAGAGCCAAATATCAGACCCTGGATTCTTGATCTATAGTACATATTTTCAGCCATATTAACATGTTTCCTCCCAAATGGGTTAAATCTGTTTTAGACAGTAATTTTTGGAGTCATAGATCTTAATTCCTTGACTTATATATCTCACTCTTCTTGTTTGTTAAATAAGGGAATTGGGTTAATATTTCTTTTAAGGTTTCACCTACCTGGATTATTGTATCCTTTAACATCTTCCGGTTTCATTTATATTGATTGGTTCATGAATAACAGAAAAGATGCTACAAGTTTCATCCACATGATCTCCTTTTAAATTTTCTTTACATCCATCTTTTTCTAGATAAACCTGAGACTAGGTAATACTTTCTGAAGGACTAGGGTGCATAAGGTTGGTCCTTTCCTATCTTTTGGGAAATTCTAGTTTATTTCCTTTCATATTCTTACTTTGGGGATATAAAGACTAATTAGACAAAATAACAATACAATCAAGTGGACATATGTCCAGGAGTACAAAAGGGATCCTCAGATCATTTTTCTCTGCAACACTTAAAAGGTCAAAATAATACAGGTAGGTCTTAGTACCAAATTCTTTGTTAATGATAAATTGTGTGAATTTGCCTCTTCTACAGAGTAACCTGTTAATGGATGTTAGCGGCAAACAACTGGTTCAGATTCCAAATACTTACGATACTTAATAATTCTCTTTCCATCACTTGCATCTAATTACATATGTCTTGCTAATCATTGGACAAGGTATTTTTACACATCCAACAAAAACCTTATGTACTTTTATGAGGAAAGAACTGAATAAAATTAAATAAATGAACAAACAAAATATGTCAGATACCTCAGAGTAAATTACTTTACTAGTTAAATTTCTGTATCTCAGAAATTTTTACCTCTAGGTAGATGAAACATTAATTTTAACAGTCTTTGATGTAACAGATTCTAGTACAAAAAAGGAAATTTGATACCTTTTGAATTTGTTGTATTGGGATTTTCAATATATTGTAATACATTTTGGAGCAAGTGCACTGCATATTTTTACGGTAAATTATTTCTTACATCAACATAATTTTAATGCACTATAACATTGATTGTTAGGGCTATTTAAAACTTCCCAAATATTTCAAATGTGTATTTACTTTTTAAGTAACATTTAATGAAGGGCAAAAATAAAGTTTCAAGAACTTGAAATATAAATGATGCGAGTGATATAGTCTTTCATAAAGAGAGTGAGATCATTTTGATTAGAAAATGTTGATAGTGGTTATTTCATTTAATTTTTAATGCTTAGATTAAAATTGCAAACCATTAACATAACAACCAAATTTTGAAAAAAAATTGAAAAGGAAAACTTAATCACTTTTTTGTTTAAAGTGATTATTACACTGTAACTATGTTTAACAGCTCATTACCATTAACGTTTCCCATTCTAGGGCCCCTGCCTCTGTGCTTTTCTTTGGCACTTACATCAGTCTCCCTCTTGTCTTCCTGAGAACTCCTTTCTGTATACCCCAGTAATGGCCCACTGGTACATACCTTACCTTCAATCATCTATTAGGAATGAATACATAAATAGTGTATGTTACTTGATTTGTCATTTTATGAGCTTCACATTTGGATTATAACTTATCTGAACATAACAATTTTGTTGCATACAGTTTCTCTGAAGTTGTTTTTTAGATAACATGTTAACTGACTTCTAGTGTTGATTGTTATATGTAAGTCTAAAGTCATATAGGTTTTAACTTGCTTTGAATATATATATTTATTTCTCAGAAGTTTAGAGAATGCTTTCTAATACTTTGAAAAAAAATTACAATTTGTCTCAGTCATAATTTTGTCATGAATTAAAAATTAATGATCCTCATCAATTTTACAAATTTGTTTATCAATTATGAAAAAATGATTTCATTTAAATACCCTATTATTGATGATATGCCATTCAACTTTTACCTTCCAGAGCTTCCATTATCACTATTTTTATGCATTCTTAATATTTTATGAGTAAAAAATTTATATTATTTTATCCCTATTAATTTTTCAGAATTTTACTTCTCTTTTCATTTGACTTTTTAAACAAAATGGAAATTTGCTACATGAAATCTTTATAATACTTCTAACATTTATGTTGTTGACAAAGTCTACTTCAACAAGCTTAATACTGCTCAAATATTTGTTAAATAAATGTATAAAGGCATATTTTTTCAAAGAGCATTTGTTTTCTTTTGGTCATATTCTTCCTGTTTTTTTTTTTTTTTTTTTTTTCCTCTTCCTAGTCGTTAGCACTTATGATAGTTTGAAGATGCATGGGCCCCAGATTATGTTCCTAAAGTTAATCGATTTTTGTAGGTGTGGACCTATTGCAGATGGGTCCTTTTAATTAAGTTATTTCAATTGAGGCATGGCCTAGTGTGGATCTTAATCCTCTTACTGGAGTCTTTGATAAACAGGATGAATATGGAGAGAAAGCCACAGTTGATGAGAGCAACCCAGAGCAAGCCAGATGCTGAAGCAAGGAAATGTAGAAGAGAAGGGGGAGATCAGCAGATGCTGCCATATGACTTTCCAAATGACAGAGGAGTCCAGGATTGCTGGCAGCTGGTCTTCAGAGAGAAAGCATTGCATGATAATGCCTTGATTTTAATTTTCATGGCCTCAGAGCTGTAAGCTGTCAGGCAAATAAATCCCTGTTGTAAGAGCCAATCTATATCAGGTATAGGGAATTTCAGTAGCCTAGATCTACAATCATCTGAGGAGACTGCCATCAGAAATCAGTGACATCTCATTCAATCAGTTGAAGGCTTTAAAAGGGGAAGTGATTTCAGCATTAAGAGAGAGATATTCTGACCTCTACTTCAGACAGCCAGCATCTCCTGGGAACTCATCAAAGACCTTCATTGGAGCCCCTGGTTTGCAGCCTGCCTGTGGAATTTGGACTTGTGCATCCCCACAGTTGCATGAGACAATTTTATAAAATCTGATACTATTTACAGATATCTCCTGTCAGTTCCCTAAAGAACACTGAATAATACAGTGGGTTACTCAATTAATACATCTAGATTTACATATGTACACACAGGTATCTTATGTACACACATTAAGTATATATTATATATTTATATAAAATCTTAAATTCTTATAAAATTGTGACACAAATTTGCATACAAAATATTAAATTCTTACACAGTTGCTTTCATGTCAGTACAAATATCTACAAAGGATGAAAAAACTGAGACTCTTTTCTGAATTTCCAGTCTCTTGACCTCCACTACAAACTTAGGATTTGAGGCTGTACCATTACACTTACAGGAGTTTCCAGTTTGCCAACCTGTTCTTGTACAGATTTCAGACATTCCAACCCCCACAATTGTGTGAACTAATTCTTTAAAATAAATCATATATAATAAAATAAATCACATATATATATGAGAGGAAGAGAGAGAGAGAGATGTGTGTTGTACATATATTTTGTGGAATTTCTTTCTCTGGAGAATCTTGATTAATACAGTAAATAACGGTAGAGTTTCACATTTCCTTATACTATTACCAAAAAATGTTAATAGGCACATAACTTTTTTACGTTTAAATGACTTTCTATTATAATCAAAGACTTCCTATACTATTCCTAAGATGCTAGATGTTTTACTCATTGTGTCCTCACAAAAAAATCTTACTACCAAAATTAAGTGCATATCTAAGATCCTCTTATGTTTTATGAAGAAAGTGTAAAAGTAGAATTACTGGGTCAAATCTTGTAAACAATTGAGAGGTGTTGATGCATATTAAGAAGTTGCTTTCCCCAAAAATCTACCATATTTACAATTCCATTATAATGATGGAAATCTCTAAATGAAGTATCTGTCAGCTTTAAAGAACACTATATGCTTTAGAAAATAATAATAAAGTGATGTTTGGAAATGTAGTAGGAATTACATTAAATCCATATTCTAACTTAGAAATATTTGACATATTTACCATATTTTGCATTATCATTAATTTTGGTTTGTTAAGGCTGCCAATGCAATTTTATCAGCTATAGGTTAGTTTTTATAATGGGGAACTTTTTAGGTAATAAGCTTACAATTCTGAAGCTGTGAAAATGTCCAAATCAAGGCATCATCAGAGAAGCTTTATCACCAAAGTTTGGCTCCTGATTGGATCCTGGGTTCCTGCCATGTGGTGAGGCAAAATGGAGCCTTCTGGGTCTCTGCCTTCTCTTCCACATGCTTTCTCTCTGGACTCAGCAGTGGATGATCAAGCACATGGCAAGACTCATCTCCTCAGCCTTGAGCTTACCTTTTCAGGGCTTTTTTGTCTTTCTGTGACTGCAAGTGATCCATTGTCTCACATGGGAGGGTCAAAATGTTGGCCTCCTTTCTATGCCTGTCTTTCTCTATGTTAGTCTCACTTTATATAAGACTCAGAGAGAGGAAGGAGAACCAATTTGGGCCATACCTCACTGTAGTCCAATCAAAAGCCCTAAAGTGATCTAATCAACTGATCTAATCAAAGGTCTTTTAACTTAATCTTATCTAAAGGCCCCATCTACACTGAGTTTACAAAAACAGGTATGGGGTCGCTTAAGAACATAATTTTTGGGGGTCCATAGAAGCCAAACTAGGACAATCCCCAAGTAAAATATAGATCACTCTGTATTCAATTTTGTCTTTCTACAGTGTGATTGCTCTATCCATAAGTTAATTTTATTATTAATTGAACTTAATCCCATATACTCTAGGATGTGGATAATTAATGACATTCAGGGCCAAATATCTTCTGTATTTAATGCCTAGACCCATATTATAGATCACTAGTTTCATGAATCTTAGGAAGTCTATAAAGTTCTTTTAGATCAGAAACTAGCAGACAATCTCCTTATTATATAAATTAAAATACAACAAGGAAAGTGAGCTCAGGTTTCCCTTTCCACAAAATTCTTTAGAAATTCTTTCCACAAAATTCCTAGAATCAGTGGTGTGTTGAGAGCTAGCCCATACCAGTCAGTGGGAATTGATTATGATATTTTCATAAAGTTTGCTAACCAGTAGTTTAAAACAGCTGTTATTAAAAATTAAACTGGGAAGCTGAAGTGGCTCAACCTGTTGGGCATCCACCTACCGCATGAGAGGTCGCAGGTTCAGGTCCCAGTGTCCCCTGAGGAAGACAAGCAGACACCTGTACCTGCCGCAATGGGAGCTAGACACCCATATATCACACCCCACCACAATCGGCAGATGCCACAGGCCAGCACACACTGCAGCTCATGGGGAGTGGGTGTGGCTCAGGCCACTGGGCATTCCCCTCTCATGTGGGAGGTCCCAGGTTCAGTTCCGGGTGCCTCCTGGAGAAGGCAAGCAAACAATGAGCAAACAGACAAAGAGAACCATCAGGGTGGGGAGTAAATTGAAAAATAAATAAATATAGTAAAATATAAATCTTAAAAAAATTAAACTATATTAACTTCCAATCAAATAAAGTATAATAAAACAAGTAGTAATAAACACTCAAAACTCATTACTTTTTTTTACTACATTTTACTAATTTTTATGCTTTTGAGGTTATTTATGTCTATCGTATACATATGGTGATAATACTATATAACAACTTGCTATTGCACATCTCTTGCAAATTCTACATTCTATGACAACATGATGTTAGCTGGAACTTGGCAATAGGGCATGTGTGTACTCCACAGAAATTAGCAATATCTACAAATCATCTTTTCATTTTTCCAGAGAGGTAGTTGTTAAACATTTACTAGCACACCATTAATATACACACATATATATGTACATGTATTAGTTAGCCAAAAGGGGTGCTGATGCAAAATACCAGAAATCAGTTGATTTTTATAATGGCTATTTATTTGGGGTAGAAGTCCACAGTTACCAGGACATAAAGTCTAAGTTTCTTCCCTCACCAAGTCCATTGCCATATGTTGGATCAAGACAGCTGCCGACATTTGCCAGGGTTCAGGCTTCTTGGGTCCCTCTCTTCCCAGGGCTCTGTTTCTCTCCAGGCTCAGCTCCTCTGTTTCCTCCACAAGGTCAGCTGTAGACTATGAGGCTCTCTAGGCTTTGCCTCTCCACAAGACCAGCTGTAGACTCTCAGGTGAATGGTTTGTCTCTTTAACCTGGGGCCTTCTCTCCTTCCTCATGACCAAGCACTCTTACTTCCCGGGGCTCCAGTTCAAGACTCCAACATCAGAACTCCAACTCAAAACTACTCCAACTCTGTCCTTTGACATGCCTTTTTATCTTTGAGACCCCACCCACCAAGGGGTAGGGCTCAATGCCCTACTGATGTGGCCCAGTCAACGCCCTAATCATAACTTAATCATGCCCAGATTAACATACCAGTTTACAAGCATAATCCAATATCTAATTTTGGAATTCATAACAATATCATACTTCCAAACTGCTACAGTACATATGTGTCCATGTATGTGCACACACCTTTCCTAATAAAATTTAT
>PVKH010014726.1:0-16368 GCA_004027955.1 Chaetophractus vellerosus
AGTCTGCCCGCTAGGAGAGGTCCCTGGGAATCGAACCCTGGGCCTCCCATGTGGTATGCTGGCGCCCTATCCACTGGGCTATCTAGCCGGCCCCTACCTGTATTTTTAATCTTCAATATATTTTAAAATATAGAAGTAAAATAAGCTCCTGGATGCAAATTCAGATATTTAAAATTATTTCTAAAGTAAGGAAGTAAAAATTCTCTGGTCCCCTGCTGTTCTTACATTCTAGAGTCAACCACCATTGATAGTTTACTACAACTATCCCAAGAATAGTCAGAGGGAATTTATGGTACAGCATTGAAAAACAAGTTAAGTTCTCAGATGGTAACTCACTAGTCAAGTCCTTAGTAAATTAATCTGCTGTGCATGCATAAAAGATTAGAATTAGAATGTAATTTTGGCCAATGCACTGATACAATGTACATTATGCTTTAAAGTGAGGTTAGAAAAGCCTTGAAGCAAAATTTTCAAAGGAAGTGCCCCAAACCAATTTTGCTATTTTTACGCTCCTCACCTCCATCAAGAATATAAAAAGGTTAGGACAATTCAAGATTAAGAGGAAGATTTTTGGAGAGTTTTTACATGCTATAACTCTCTTAATCCATGGTTGGCAGGATAGAAAAGTTTGCTCCTTTGTAATCACCAAGAGGAATGTCCTTGACAAAACCACTTGGAGTGCTTGATATATGCTGGATTTAATGGATTGGGGTCTAATTATTACCTGAGGAATCCAGAGGGTGAGGGATAAAGGTTGATAAATTTGATAAAGAAATCTTAGATGATTTGGACTTAGTAAACCCAATAGTTTTTCTCAAGGTGATATAAAAATAATTTCATAATGGATAATTTCCCATTCATTGTTTAGAGATTAAATATAAAATTTATTTCTAAAAGATCTTTTTTTTTAAGATTTATTTATATCCCCCCCTCCCCTCCCCCCCACCCCCCGCTGCTTGTGCTCGCTGTGTTCATTTTTGCTTTGCGTTTTTCCGTGTCTGCTTATCTCCCCCTGCTGTGTCAGCTCACTGCGTGGCGGCTTGCCTTCACCAGGAGGTCTGGGGTTCCTCCCATGTGGTAAACCAGAGCCCAACCAATTGAGCCACAGCTGGTTCCCTAAAAGATATTTTTTAATGTAAGACCTAATATTTTTATATTTGTTTGAAAATGTAAATAAAAATATTCCAAGGTAAAGTGAAATAAAAATGTCTGTATGCACACACATGTACACTCATATAATTTTAAATATGCCATTAAGCTTGTGCCATTAAATAAAAGCCACTTTATATCATATAACTTTACTTTTCCATGAAATTTGCAATCTAGTTTGAAGACAAAATATGTCAAAATTGCATTATAACTTAAAATTGGTAAATTTTACTGAATGTAAATTATGCCTTAAAGCTCATTTAAAATGTCATTATCTGAATACTAAAGTTGATGAACAGAGTAAAATTATGTAAGTTTCCGGTGCATAAATTCAGAAGGGCCAGGGTAAATGTGTGGTCATGATAGTCACATATGAAAACCTTGATAACCAAGTTACAAATTATAAATTTTTTTTCTTGCTTTGGGCCTACACCAATCATTTACATTTGCTGTCTTTTATGTTTACTTTCCCACTGATTTGACATCAAGTCCTGGCCTATTACATTTAGAAAATGTGTGATCACTTTTAAAAATATAGGCTCTATGCTTGCCAGACAGATTTGGACATGTTCCCAGTAATGTTTCATTGTCATAATCCACTTCACAATTCCATCATGAATGAGGGCATTAGGAAATGACATCATTTTGATACCTCCCAGATTGTAAAATTTTAAGAAAATACAATAACTCTTGATTTTTATTTGTTTCTCTTACATAATCAAGTCCTAAGTAGAGCAGGACAAAAGTTCCTTAATCATGCACATTTACAGACAGACACAATATAACTTGAAATCATGTAACTGGAGGAATTTATAAGGACATATTTGGTTGTGGGTGGTCATGAAGTGCTAAAGCCTTCCGGAAACATTGTGGGATGTCTAAGGGGAAGGTCAACAGGAGGAGGCCACCAAAAGTGTGTAGATGAATTCAGAAGGGATATAAGAAAGCACATAGGAATTTTCCTACTTTTTCCCCATCCTTCAAGAGGCTATCTAGAAAGTTTCTGCTTTCTTTAAAAAGAGGAATTGTGTAATGAGAGACCAAAGTTCCCATTTATTCATTCATACAACCATATATTCAACAAATATTTATGATACATATAAAATGTGTTATACATAGCATAAGCAATGGAGATGGTGTTATGAATAAGTTAGATGTGCTCTCTGCCCTCAAGGAGCTTAAATTCTAGTTGGAGAGACAGTCAGTCATTAGACAATTACAGAGATAATTTTTAAATTTCAAATATGATCAGTGTTATGAAAAAGTACATGTTTCTGTAAAAGACTATATCGGAAGGCCCTAAGTTGGATCTAGAGGGTCCTAGAAATCTTCCTTAGGTTTAGATTTGTAGGAAAACTAAGAATTAACTATATGAGAAAGTATGGTGTGTGAAGAAGAATGTTCCAGGAAGAATAA
Source organism: Chaetophractus vellerosus (assembly GCA_004027955.1). Classification (NCBI taxonomy): domain Eukaryota; kingdom Metazoa; phylum Chordata; class Mammalia; order Cingulata; family Chlamyphoridae; genus Chaetophractus; species Chaetophractus vellerosus. The sequence goes on from PVKH010014726.1 coordinate 2,566, forward strand.
AATGTGCAAATTCTTTGAGGTAGAAAAGAATACCCTCTCATGGTAGGAAGTTGAGGGAGCAGAACTCTGAAAGTGGGAAAGGAAAAGCATCACCCCCTGATTAAAATACATTCCCTTCCACCAGAAAAATACATTTGGATTAAAAAAAATTTACTCCTTTAAAATCAAACATCTGGGAGTGGATGTGGCTCAAGCAGTTGAGTGCCTTCCTCCCACACGGGACGTTCTGGGTTTGGTACCTGGTGCCTCTTGGAAAAACAGAAAACAGCTCAGGGAAGCCGATGTGGCTCAGTGGTTGAGCACTGGCTTCCCACATGTGAGGTCCCAGGTTCAATTCCTGGCCCTTGGTACCTCAAAAAAAAAAAAAAAATCAAACATTTTCTAAAAGGGTGAAATAAATCCCATTTTAAAATGAATTATTTTAGAATGTAAACAACGTAAATATGTGATTTGGTTCTTAGGCAATGGTTTGGGAGAGAAAGAGACGGTTGAGCGAGGGCCACATATGGAAAAAACTTAAATACTCAAAACTAGCAGATTGGCATTATGGTGAAGACCATGTAAACATTGCTAGCTCAGTACAATGGTAACATTAGATAATTTAACAGCTTTCAACAAATAGTTATAGGATGCCTGTTATGCCCCAGCCAGAGATCTTAGAGATCTCAAAGATCTTAGCAAGTTTTATTGCAGTGTCCATATTGGTAATGACAGCAATATCAGAGACACAAACGAACAGGTCTGACAAAGATTTGACCTCTGAATATCTTTCTATTTCCTCCGGGGTGGCTCTAGCCTTCCAGGTGAGTGCCAGAGATCATTGCATATAGGGGGTCATTACAGTCACAGCTGCTCTGAGCTGGCCTGACTGAGACAAAAGAACAGGAAGTTTTCATATGCAGAGGAATAACTTCCTCAACAGTGCCTACTAATGTTAGAAATTGAAAACAAGGCACAATACCATTTTTCACATCATAGGTTGTTTTCAAAGCCTAACAAATCTTTTACTTTACTGGTTAAGTGGCATGAATGTATAGTCTTATTTTTACTGTTTTTGTTTATTTATTTTTAATGTTTCTGTTTGTTTAGAGCAAGTGAGCTAAACTATACATTTGGGGGGTTGTATTACTATGGTGCACAACTGCATATGGTATCCCCTCCTGGTAAACAGTTTATATCTCCCAGCCCATTGCCAGGGGACTTGCCTTCCTCCTGTTGTGAGGAGTATACCTTTCCTTTTCCTCCCTTCCTCATTGATTTTGCATTTAACCATGTAGTTTTCTCTGGCCATTGGAATGTGAACAGATATTTCTACTCTACATCCAATTAGAAGCTTTCAATGAAATTTGAAGGATTGTCTTGCCCTCTTGCTTTTTCTCCTCAGCCTCAAGAATTGGTGTGTTCCACATAAGGGCTGCAACTTCAGCCTGGATCTCAGAATAAGATGTGGAGCAGAGCCCAGCAGAGCCACATTCACTACTGCCATGCAGTAACTGCCTACATGAGACATGGACAAGAATGAAATGCTTGTTTTTATAAGCCAGGTGAGATTTTTCTGCTGCTTGTTAAGCAGAATATGTGAATATTCTGAAAATTGATATTTAGAAGTGGAGTGTTATCATACAATAATTTTTTAAAAACCTTAAAATATGTGCCGTGGATTTTTGAGGTCAGAGAGCTGGCTGTGAGGGAGCTTATTGGAGGCTGGAAAATTGGTGAACCATTTTATGCAATAGCAAAACTTAATAAAGCTGTCACCTGAGGTAACTTGGAAGGCAGACATCTATAATATAGTTAAGGCTTTCTGTAAGGGGGAGTTGAAATAAAATGTTACTAATGTGAGTTGGTTGTTCAAAGTGACCTTTGATAAAGTGATAAAAGAAGGCAAATGAAATATAAAAAAACACCAAGTGATTTGTTTAATATAAGCAATGAAAAGAGAGCTGAGAAATTCTGGAACTTATCGTGTTGGGAAAATCAAACTGTTCCTTAACTCTGGTTATAAGATAAGTGCTTTGAGTCATAAAGGCTGATGAAGACTCAGATTAAGGCTCAGTTTAGGGACAAAGACCAAATTAATATCATGTCTACAAAAATCTTACTGAATTAAGGTGTCCCTTAGTAAATTCTCTCAGATGGGAAAAATGGCTTAGGAAAAAGAAATCAAAGGAGTGATGTCATGGAGCCTGATAAGCAAACACCTGCACCTAGGTTTAAAGAGAGAAAAACAGATCTGTGAAAGAAAGGTGAATGTGCCTATTTACACAGAAGCAGAATAGAATCAAACAGATCTTTTAAAGAGGAAAGAAAAGACCAAGTTTTTTTTTTTTTTAAGAGAGTTGTAATGCCAAGAGAACGGCCAGTCTGAAATAGAAGAATGTGTATGTGGCTTTTCATTGCTTGAAATGATCTGTGGACCCCTAGGTTTCTGTGGGCAAGAAGCAGACCTAAAAAGCTGCTTAGCCCCCAAAGAGGGGCATATTTCCCAATTCTCTTTTTAGATGTGGCCAAGAAGGTTAAAGGAAAAGATTGGAGCCAAGAATCCTGGAGAAATTCCTTGGGGAGCTATTCCCAGGCTGCAGACTCTTAATCAAAATACTGTTCCCTATCCCAATGCCTTTATGTGTGTCCAGTGGGATTTCAGAAATGCTGTGGACCATTGACTCCTCTGTGTTTTCCATTTTGTCCACATTCAATTGGGAGTGTTTATCCTGCCATTGTATCTTGAATGTGTGTGTAGAACATAATGTGTTTGCTTAGTTCATACATGTTCAGATCAAGAGAAGCTATTTGGATTTGATGTAGAGAAGATCATGAACTTCAGGGCTGATATCTTGATTGGTTCAGACTTTTAGGGTGCCTGTCATCGGGTAGTGAGTGGATTTTGTGTGCAGAAGTATAGCCAGTGAATATCTATGGCAAAGAAAGTGCTTGTTCACTATTACTCATCTCTTTCCATGCAAAAGTACTATATATCACTGCCTCTTGCCTTGTGAGTTTCTTTTCTCCTTTGGGCATTGAGCAACCCTTCCCCATGTCCTTTGGCCTTGCCCAGGTGACTGACTTTGGCTAGATGTTAATTGATGTTTAGCAATGGAAGTGTTCAATGGAAAGTTCTGGATTACACACATTTTTCAGTTTCTTTTATTGTATGAGTCATTAGCATCTTTGATATTCTGATTTATATTATAAATTTACAGGAGGCATAAATATGCTTTATTTCTCAATTTATTTAACCAGGACTGAATCACAGGTTAAGTTTTGGAAAATGTTGATCTACACTAAGGAAGGGTTAAACTCACCCAGAAAAACCCAGGAACAAAACAACTCACGTTAAAAGGAGAAAATTATATGCTATTTGTATAGAAAACTCAATATAAATTTAAAGAAAAGTTTACAGATGAATTGATAAGTAAAAACTAATAGAGCTAGAGGAGATATATTAGAACAGTTCAGTCACGTTGCAGCTGACTTTAACAGGTAAAAATATCATTTTAATTTTCAAATATACATTTAAATTATAAATCACATATAAACATTTATTTAAGACAGTTCAGCCATGTTTGGTATAAATCAGGATTATTGGATTTTAAAAGACAGTCATATAAAGAGTGAGAAAGGAAAACACATCAAATGCAGTAGCAATTAATAATGACAGTTTATACACAAAGCATTGTTTCTGTTGGGTGAAGATATAATTTCTTTTTCAGAATGGCCATTCTCAACACCTTGTTTGACATTAAATGTCAGAATGTCTAAAGCTGTGTAACAGCTCCAGAAGCCAGTCCTCCTTGACCTGTAGTGACAGGTACAAGTATTCCATTTGACAGAATGTCATTGGTGAAAGCCAAATAGAATCTCTGCAAATTGCTACGATTGTCTCTTTTCCTTCCTTCAATCTCTGTGCACACTATTCAGGAGATATGCCAGAAAAGACATTGTAAGAAGTTAATGTGAGATGCAGCCATAGAGTAAATAGTCAATGAACAGTAGATGGCATACTTAGTTGGAGTCACCAAAGAAAAGAGATGGCAGCTAATTACCTGTCATTTTATACTTTTGCTTTGTGTTTTCAGAAAGCAAACACCTTCTTTTTTATTTTCTTTATAGTTCTAAAGTGTATTTTGTGATATCCATTATTAAGTTGCAAATATTAGAGATACTCCTGAAAATTCTTGTTTGACTTCAGGTTAAGTCATTGTGTTACAAATAAAACATAATATTTACAAAAATTCATAACATAATGTGGGTATTTTTTAAAGAAATAGAAAAATAAAACCTTGTTTTATTCAGGGAATGGCACTTTTCATTCCAATAGGCATGTTTCAAATACTCAGAATGAATATTTATTTTAAGTAATCGATACTCTAAATATTCCTGGACAAATTGTGGACACCCCCCCCCAGTTGCACCTGGGCAGCAGGAAGCAGGCTCTGCATTCTCCCCATGGCTTGGCTGACACCTCAAGACTGTCCAGACACAGTAGTCCTCAGCCTGAAAGGTTTCTGGGGCCCACTCCGGGCCATCACTCAACAGTAACACTTGTTGCCCTTTCTGCCAGTATTTATTTTAGGATGTCAAAGAGGCAGCAGAAATGTCCTCTTTGCAGGGACTTATTTGGCCAGTGTGGGTGGGGGAGGAAGGATGGGGAACCCAACACTTTTCATTTTTCCATTTCTTCAGAGGAATTCAAAGGTCCAAAAAATAATAGTAAATAAATGCATTCAGAAGTTTGGGTAAATGGCCCTCAGTGAGTGTTCCTCCAGAAAGTGTGCAGGAGCAAGTGGGTGTGTGTATCTTTATGGACAGAAACTTGAAGGCAGGTGGCCCTGAGCGGTGTCTTCATGAGCAACTCCAGCTGTATCAGTACCATTGGAATAATAAATTTGATGTGGTGGTGAACAAAAAAGCTGTTATGAAAAATTTCTGGATAAATTTTTATTTGGGTGAACAGATACCCTGTTTTTCTGTGATTCACAGAAGAAAGTATTTCTATGATCTTAGAAATCAGTTTCTAAAAGGGAATATATATATATATATATATATATATATATATATAGTTTGTTGTTTTATTTTTAAGGGGTCTCAATAAAAAATGCCTCTATATTCAGAGGAATATTTAATGGAATTTGTACTTTGATCTCTTGGACAAAGGTCTTTGTAATATTTGACCATATCCAAGCTTATTAGAGGTTAAACACTGAAGATGCTAATGCCAAAAAGCTTAGTCACTCTTTTTTTTTTTTTCTGATAGAAATGCCTAGAGTTTGAAATATTAGTTTCTGGGAAATATTGTGTCTTTGTAGAAATCTGACTTTTTAGAGTCACAGATGTGGACATTAAGTGTGGTGATAATTTGATCATGAAATCAACAGGGCATGACCTCATGAAAAGATTTCTAGGAGTCTTCTGTAGCTTTAATTTATTTGTAGGGATGTTAAAAAATTTGGAATCTTAGGAAAGAAAAGATTTATGCTTACCTTTGGCATTTATTTCACTCAAGAAAAAGTGTGTGCCTTGTATGACATGACTAATTCAAGAACAAAGATGTTTAAACTTTCCAGACTTGTCGATTTCTGCTATAAATTTTTCCCATGAAAACACTTCATTGTTTCTTATAGGAAAAGGTATTCTCTGGCATGAGATTCATTATGGTGACCCTTGCTGAAAAAAGTCATTTCTCACCACTGATGCATCTTCTTATAGTAGACATAGCCACAAAAAGCCAGATGCCACCAATGGTACCATGCATAGAACAGAATTTTGAGGAAAAATTCTAAAGATTTCCTGAGGCCTTTTGCAGGGATCAAGAAGCTCTATAACCACCCAAAAGGCAATATCCCATACTTTGTGCCGATCACATTTTGGAGATTTATAGCATGGCACTGAATAGTTTCAGCTTTGACTTTTGATAGGTTTGGTTTGAATACTAGCTCTGTCCTTTACTAATTCCATGCCTTGGGTAAATTTAATTTCCCTAAACCTCAGTTTTCTCATCTGAAAAATAACAATAAGAATATCTAACTTAGGGTTTTGCTGGGAAGATTAAATAAGGTATTGTATATAAAAACATCTGTTGTACCTTCTCTCAGTTATAGCTGTAGGTCCGAGTCACTTGTTCAATGCTTGGGATTTTTCATTACCATTGTTCTTAAGGAGCAATACAAAAACGGTTTACATTTGATGACTAGTCAGCATGCAGCCTATGAACACCTGCTCTGTAGTAGAAAAGGCTAATCCAATAAACTAAGTGTATATTTTATGTACTTACAGAATAATCTTTCCATTTTCTTGGCTACTAGAATTTCTTGCTCTTCTAGGATGGCTGTGTACCTGTGCATAATTTAAACAATGAGAGAGACACTGGGCAGGAGCAGGTGCTGGGACTTAGTAAAAGCAGTTAAACCTGGCAAAAGAGTTAGGGTTGACATGGAGCTTGGTGGTAACTCCAGGAGGGGGCAGGGACACAAAGAACAGAGCTTATCTAGAGAAGAAGAAGAAAGGGATTGGGGCCACCACAGTAATGAGTAAGGGAAGAAGGTAGGGTCATCTGCCAGTGAGAGATGGACAGCAAGACAAAAGATATTCTTGTTGAAAAGGAGAAAGTAACATGGGTCAGATATCTCTGGTTCTGAACTTTATTTTTACTAGAGTGCAAAACCATTTCCTATTAAATTTTTATTTAAAATATACACAGATCATGAAGTCAAGTATTTTATCTCCATTTTACAGATGGATACTTGGAGTCACAAAGAGTTTACTAACATTTTTTTTTATATTATAGTGCAGTAGAACCCAATGTCAGAATTGATATGTCTTTATCCTTTTATTATTTTTATGGCAATAGATTTTTCTTAAGCTAAAGCTCTTACCTTTAACCTTGTTGCCTTCTCAATGCAAGAATCCTAGAAGTACAGGGCATCTTTAGGCATGCCTTTGCCTCCCAAAGGGAAAACTGCAGAATGATTGGATGATTAAGAGCTATCTTCAAAAATATAGGGAACTTTTCTAAAGAGAAAAATTACTAGCTCTTTTCCATTTTTCACTGAAAGCAAAATAAGAGGAATATTAAATTCAAGAAAGATCTAGCTAGAAATTTCTCTTTCACACACACACATACACAAACACACACCTAACTACTAGCTGCTAGAATATGTTTTTAGTTTTGAAGTGATAATACATTTTTCTCCTGAAATTAAAAAAATTAATTAGATAATTTTAGAAGCAGTCATCATCTAAAATCAAATTAATAATGCTTCTAGAAAATATCATGCCATTTTGGATATTTATGTGGTTTTAGTGTGTGGTTTCAACTCAATCCCCCAAAATATTTGAAGGCTGCCTATATGCCTAGCACTGTTAAACATTGATTCATTTTGTTAGACAATGTATTTATTGATTGAAAAAATGTTATAGGTCGTTAAGTAGATAGGACAAGGAAGAATCCTTTTCTGTGTTTAACTATAAAATATGTCTCCTGTGTTCCTGCAATACATAAACTACCTAGGCATGATTTCTGATGACTGAGAGATCTCTGTACCCAGAGGTTGTAGAGCTTTTTGACTAAAAACACAGTCTCCACAGTCAGATAACCTTTGTTCATACCCTAATTCTACCATTTATTAAATGCATGACCTTAGGTCAATAACGTAATATTTCCCACCTCAGTTTTCCCATCTGTATATTGGGAACAATAATAGTCTACCTTCTAGGAATGGCATGAAATATAAATGTGAGAATATAGGTAAAACATGTGAAATTACTTGGCATAGAGTAAAAAAAACTCATTATTTATCTGTTTGTGTTATTACTGTTAACTGATTTTCTAACCTTAGGAAAGACACTTAATTTTTCTCTGTTGCAGTTTCCCACATGTAAAATGCAGGTAAATCCCTATGTTATAAGTTTGTTGGTAGGACTTAGTCACATGTGGTATGGTACCTAATTCATGATTAATAAAAGGTTTCTCTTATTTATATTCTTTTTGACCTCTATTGCCTTTTTAATTTCACATTATTGTCACGTCAATAAAACTAATTATCTTCCACTAGTAAGTAACTTATCTAGGCTTGGAAGGTTTGTCAAAAGAGAGTAATATATGCATATTTACACTCAACCCTTCCATCCTAATAAGGTACCAGAACATTTCCTTCCATCCTGACACAATTACTCTGAGAGATGTGTGGGCTGTCAAAAACCATTCCTTCTCGGGCAATTGGAGGAGGTTATGGTCCCAGGGGACAATTCAGATGGGGTCCAGCACAGTCATTCATCACATGCTGGCACCTTTTTGCTGGATGATCCACAGACCAGTGTCTATGGCTGCTCCCTTCTGTGCATAATAGCTGATAATCTAGAGTGGTCAAGAGCATTGGTTTGGCTTCCATAGGGCCTCTTAGCTGGCTCAGGTGGTCTTCTGGCACCCTACAATGTACCGACTCAAGATTGTCCCTTCCCTGCCCCCTTGCCTTCCAAGGCCAGACCCCACCTTTTCTATCCATCTATCTAGATTGAAGCTGTGGGTGTTCAGCTTTTCTCCCAATTTTCTGCCCAGGCTTTATGATGGCAGACAATCCATGCTCGTTCACTTCTGGGACTTTCCTTTAAAATTCAAAAGCTCATATTGCGAAACCTTTACTTTGGCAGCCTAAAAGACCTGAAGCTCCTGGAGGCAATGGGAATGCCACTGCCCGTTAAGCAAATGGCCAGAAGCTACAAGGAAGAAAGAAAAATCCAATGGTGAAGGTTGATATTGTATTCCAAGAACTTACCTCATCACCCCAGTATGATCGTAGTACTTTCCTCAAGCTGATTTTGAGAACAGTAACATTCTCAGGGAGTCCGAGTATGCTGAGAAAATCAGCCAGATGCCGTTGATTTTTTACACCATTTCATTTTGATTGGTATCCACTTCAAAAGTAGCCTTCATGCCAGAGATCTGTGGTTATTCGAACTTTTATTACCAGTGACTTCATGAATGGAATACCTGCAACACCTGGCAATGAGGTCCCTGTGGAGGGAAGTGATAATATGGTCATTGAAATGAAGATTTCTGGTTTTCTGGAACTATGTATGACTTAACATCAAACCCCCAGGAACTATATTTCTTGTTTAGAAAATTATTTCTTAAAGCGTGTCCCTTAGAATGGAGTCCCAAAGATTAACATGTGTCTGATTAATTAGGTATACACTTCATATTATATTCCACTCTTTCATTTTCACCATGTTCATAGCTCTGAAATATCCTTCAGTTAAGAAATTAGTTTAAATTTGCTTAATCCCATGTTGGCCTAAATTATTTGATCAGAAAACGGCTTTCCTGTAAAACCTGTAAATATGCTTGGAAGTTGTGGTCTGAAGGACATAGGAGCACACTCTGTAAACACTAGGGTAGGGCCAGCATTTATATCCTCCTTTGTTGCTCTCAAGGGTGCTACTATTTTAGAGCTAGTACAAAATTTACTTATGGATTGTGTATTTAGGATGACAGACATTTTAATATATACAGGAAGAAAATAAAATTAAGTTTTGGTAATTAAAATGCTCATTTTACAAATCTAGAAAAATAACTTTGCGAGTCTTTTCCACCTACTCTCTGCCTCAGGAGGCTGACCTGTATGGAATACATTGGTGGGGGCTGACTTTGAGCTGCCAGTGGGGCTCTGGGAGGAGATCCCCAGGAAGGAAGTGTCCATTCCCCTGGCTCCCTCCCTGCACAGTTACTTTGGGCTGGTGGCCTCTTTTGACCAAATAATTGTTTCAATGAGCACTTCTCTGCATGACTCACCTCTTTGGGTTCCAGTAACCTTTGTTGTTTGGGGCATACACAGCCCCACTGTTGTTAGCCTGAGGTATTCGACTCTCTTCTATAGTTTCTCCATAGCTATTGCACACTTTTGGAAATAGTCCTTTCAATTACACCCCCCCTTGAATTATTTTAATTGAGTGTGCCAATCATTTCCTATATATTGTTTATCTCCTTGAGCAATTGGTTATTTGAAATGTGTCTATATAACTCTCCAGTGAAATTTGTAGTCATCCTGAGACAATTAATATTATTTTCTTTTTTTTTATATAAAGATTTATTTATTTTATTACATATCTCCCCTCCCCCCCGCTGCGGCGATGCGCTGAGACTGGTCACTGCGCAGGCGTGGCTTTCCCCGCTTGTGGGCCGCTTCTGCTTCCATTCACGGCCGGCTTTCGGTTCGTGGGTGGCTGGCTGCGCTCCATTCGTGGGCGACCTGCTCTGCCCGTGGCGGCTTTTGCCTGTCCGTGGCAGCTTTTTGCCCTGCCCACAGCGGCTCTGGCCCGCCCATGGCAGCTTGCCATTCTCAAGGCGGTCTGCCCGCTAGGAGAGGTCCCCGGGAACCAAACCCGGGGCCTCCCATGTGGTATGCCGGTGCCCTATCCACTGGGCTATCCAGCCGGCCCCATTATTTTATTTCAAATCATCTAACAGAAACCTTTAAAAAGAGAGTTTTGCTACACAGTTCAGAGGCAACTCTGACAATTGAGTATGACGTTCAGGTGCAGAGACTTTGGAAAGAAAATGCCAGGGTTTTCATTTCAGTTCTTGCTTCTATTAACTGTGACTTTTTTTTTTTCTTAACATCTTAGATTTGCAGTTTCCTTATCCATTCAAGGAGATATAATAATAGTAGGTGGCCCAAGGATTGTTCTGGTGATTTTAAAAGTTAATATTTGCAAAGCACTTAGAACAGTGCCTGGAACATATTAAGTGCTATCTGAGTATTTGCATAATAAACATGATTTTATTGCATGCCTATTGTGTTCTAGGCAATATGCCAAATACTTTTACATACATTATCCCATTTAATCCTCAGATAATTTTTTTAATATATTGTAATATACTGTAATTCATTTAATAGAAGAAATTAAAGACCAGAGTATTTATGTAATTTGTCCCAGTTCACATGGTAAGTAAGCAACAAAGTTGAGATTTAAAGCAAAATTAGAATTATATCTTTTATTAAGTTATATGCTCACACACACATACATACGCACATATCTATACACACACTATATATACACATATACATTGACATAACTTTACACCACAAACACATGCATATACAGAACTTAGTACATCATAGTTACATTTAGAGAATACCTGTGTCTAACACATCATAGATGCTCAATAAACGATTATTGCTTCATCTCACTCCTTGTTCCAAGTCTACTGCTCCATTCACTTTACCAACTGCCTTCCTCAAACTCGGAAAGGAGCATAAACTTTCTGTAAGGTCTGTGAGTATTAACTAGAGAGAAGTATGTGATTTATCTCTACTGCTCAACCTGTTCTCCCTGCCCTACTACTCAAGATAATAAAAACATAAACTTAACATCTTTGAAGAGATACGAAATTTGGACTTTCCAAGCTGTTAATTTGGAAAACTATGAAGTGTTATGATTACTGCAATGGATGCCCCCAGATAATGAAAGCAAAGGTTATCAGGAGACTAGTAAGATGTCACCTTAAAGAGCTCTGCCTGTTTTAAAAATATCTGATGGATGATGTGAGATCTTCCTTTGGAATGCTTTTGAATGTTCTGCAAAGATGTCATAAATGTTAAAAATTTTATCAATGGGTCAAATGGCTTTGGGATAACAAAATTTTATTAAAGTATCATTCACTTGAAACATTAACTCATTTTATATGAACACAATTAGGAATTCAATACAAAGGGGCCTTTTCTAGACACCTTTATAAAATTTAAGCCCTACCACTATTATGCTGGTCTTCCACAGAGAATTTGAAAATATCTTTTGAGTTAAGGATTTTTTGTTTATTTTAAAGTATTACTCTATTGTGTTAATTCCCAAAGGGTTTAAGTGGTTTGCAAACGTCATATAGTTAGTAAGTGGTAGAGACTGGATTTAAATAAAGGTACTCTATCTCCAAAGCCTATGTGCTTTCTTCTGCAAAATACTCCTCCACCTTCAGATGTGTGTATATATTTTTTGTTTTTAATTCTATATGAATGACTTGCTCACTAATCTGTAAGTTTTGTGGTTAGACAACTGGGGTAGTGTGTATTAACCAAAGGTTATAAATTTCACCATTTATTAGCCACTCTCACTCTTCTTTCTCTTTAGAACATACCTTTGCTGATTTATTTATTTTTCTAAAAATTTACCTTCTTTAGTCTAGAGGCCTGTAAATAATATGGTAAGGTGACCTCTTGTTTCTCCCAGCTTCTTTTCCCTCACCCCTTTTGTGATATTAGAAGTTTTTTTCCCCTTAATAAAAAGGAAGAAAAGAAAAAAATAAATTTTGTTTTCTAGCATCTGAGTTGTCTCATTGAAGAAAATATCTTCAGAATCTACGTTTTTCTTTTATCTAGTTTATTGATAAAATGTGGTTATTCTAACTTCAGGAATAGAGATATTATTATAGCAGTGATCCTCTGATTTCTGACTTTGTTTTAATTAATGTTATTTTTAATGCTAAATCAGCATGTATAATATATTTTTGCTCCATGAGGTTATTATTGCCACCATTTAAAATCTTTAATGGAAAAAAATCTTTAATTGAATCGCTATGCTGCATGGCTAACTTACTGCACCCATTTTTTCTGGGATAGGGGCTGATTTAATTATGTTTCCAAAAGAGATTAATGGCCAATGCAGCTTCTGGCTCCAAAGGACAGCTGAACAGCAAAAAGAAAATGTTCTTCTTGGGAAGCAGATGTGGCTCAAGCGATTGGGCTCCTGTCTACCTTATAGGAGGTCCAGGGTTCGATTCTCAGGGCTTCCTGGTGAAGGCAAGCTGGCCTGTGTGGTGAGCTGGCCTGAGTGGAGAGCTAGCGTAGCAAGAAGACACAACAAAAAGAGACACAGAGGGGAGACAATAAGAGATGAAGCAGACCAGGGAGCTGAGGTGGCACAAGAGACCGAGCAACCTCTCTCCCACTCCGTAAGGTCCCAGGATCGGTACCTGGTGCTGCCTAAAGAGAAGACAAGCAGACACAGAAGAACACACAGTGAATGGACAGGGAGAGCAGACAATGAGCAGGGGGTCAGAGAAATAAATAAATAAATCTTAAAAAAAAAAAGAAAACAATTTTCTTCTCTTCCCTTTTTTTAAAAATTTTTTAAAATTTTTGAGCTCTCAATTTTATTCCTTTGTTATAAAAATGCCTATTCTTGTGATAGCTTCACACAGTTTTGATTACTGTAGCTTTATTATAAGTTTTTTTAAAATTTTTATTTATTTTTTATATATCTATATATATTTTTAGGATACATTGATTACATAAATGTTACACAGAGATTCCAGGAGTACCCATATGCCACCTCCCCACACTTCCCACAACCCCCCACATACACATTCCTTATCAGTGTGGCATGACGCCTGTGATAGATATACACATTTTGGGGCTTTGCCATCAAGCATAGATCACAGTTCAGACTGTAGACAACCCTCTCTCCCATACAGTTCCGCATGATACATGATGATACAAAATGGCCTACATCGTCCATTGCAGCATCACCCATGACAATTCCCAGGTTCCCCAAAAAACCTCGCATTACAATTGCTCTTCCCTCACCCTGCTCCCAGTGTTCAGTGACCCTGGCTACACATAATTTTGCAATTTCTTCCATTGCATATATCACAAGTCTATAGCAGGACACCAACAAGTCCATTCTAGTCCATAGTTCTTCCCCCAATCCCGAGGAGTCTGGGATGGTGATGTCCCCTCCACCACCAAGTGAGAGGGGGCTTATATCCCATGGATACGATGGAAGAGATTATCCTGCCTGCAGCTGCAGGCTCTC
>PVKH010014727.1:0-16373 GCA_004027955.1 Chaetophractus vellerosus
CTTTGGAGAGGTCCCCAGGAACTGAACCCAGGGCCTCCCATGTGGTGAACCGGCGCCCTATCCACTGGGCTACAGCCGGCCCCCAGTAGACCATATTCTTAATATAGATTGAGGCAGATCCATTAGGGGCATGAAAGCAACAACAATAGACCTCCTCAGGCAGCTTCAAGATCAGGAGACACATGCTAGGAAGAGCTGGCTAGCAAGAAACAACATAGTACACCTTGCTTGAGACATTAGCGGATAGGCTGATTTGTTAAAACACTTGAGTCACCACTTTAGGGAAGTCCCGGAGGAAAAGTTTTCTTTTAGTCAAGCTTCTGGGATTTAAGTCATTATAACTGGGAGTTAAAAACAAATCTGTTCAGATTATTAATGATTAGAATAGAACTTTCTCCTACCTGTTATAAAAACAAACCATCTTCCAAAACAATCAATCACATTTGTCGGGATGGTTCAACTGAATTCAAGATGCTTACCCAAATGACTCTTTGGCATCCTTTCCCACCCATAAATATATAATTTTAATCACAAGGAAATTTTATCAAAGGAATTGTATGTTCTAGACAACATATTGCTATTCATTATTAGTTCTTAACATTTTTATATAATAATTCCATTCCAATATTTTTTTAAATTACTAAATCCCTAGTGCTAATTATTTAGCAATTGGCCTGCAATAATCTTTGAAGCAATCTTCAAAGGAATAGAAGTTTTAATTTAGAGGATCAAAGAACTGGAAATTACAATGATCAAATCTTGTGGTCAGGAGACATTAATTATATCTGTGAGGTCCTTGGAAGATAAACATGCTTAAATCCACACTGAATGAGTAACTGACATCAACAAGTCTTGTACCATGTCCTACAGAAACAGATTAGGTGGGAAAATAAATTTTCCAAGATTAAATCAACTCACCATCTCCAAACATCATTCTTATAGACCCACCGCTGTCCAAATTAGGGAGGAGAGGAAGAAGGAAACATTGAAACCCTGAGAAATCATCTTATACCCATCAAAATATCATCTTTTTTTCAGTTGGGAATTAAGTAGGGTTGGTGCCTCCACCCAGAAATGTTCCAATGAGGGCCCTGAAAAATAAATAAATAAAAGGAATTAGAAAATACATAAGAACAAGTCATGAACTCAGATTTTATTAGTATATTTTATGTCTATGTCTATAGTGATACTTTTCAAGAGTTGTTTTAAGAAAGCAAGAATGATTCAGTATTTAGTTCATGAAAATACATGATGTGAAGTTTACATGTGTGTGGATGTTATTACAAGTCAAATCCTGCCATAGCAAACGTTCCAATCATGAACATTTTTGTGTATTCAAAGCATATCCAAGTCTTAGTTAATGGGCCACTTGCTTCAGGCAATAAATATTGGATAAAATCTACTTCCTATAAAATGAAAGAATGAGAACATTCTTCTCCCTAATTTCACCTCAATAAAGTCTTATTCATATAAATAACAGAAATATGATCCAACTCACTATTTAGTGGGTACTGCTCTATGGATGTTCTATAATCTAGAAAATATCTGATCTAGCCAATGGGAAGTTCTTGGTTGAGACATGAAGTCAATATGTATAATGCATATTTCACTATTTGTACAGTGCATATTTTGCTATTTGTATAGTGCATATTTCACTATACCCTTTTTTAATTTGGGTGATGTTTTAAATTTTAATGTTTATCTAAGTAATATATATAAATGTTAACAACTTGTAAATTTCAGAAAAGTTCATAGTGAAATGCAATGGTCTCCACTTTACCCCTTCCTATCCTCTAACCCACTTTTTATAAATATCATAAGAACAAAAGTGGATTTTATTTCATCAAAGTTAAATATTTCTGTTCAATGAAAGGCACTATAAACAAAATTAAAATTTCCTATACAAATTAAGAAAATATATTGACAATATCTAAACATGTAATGGATTAATAGCTGCAATATGGCAGACCTCCTTGAGAATGGCAAGCCGCCATGGGTGGGCCGGAGCTGCCGTGGGCAGGGCAAGAAGCTGCCACGGACATGGCAAGAGCCTCCACGGGCAGGGCAGGTCGCCCGCGGATGGAGTGCAGCCAGCCACCCGCGAACCGAAAGCCGGCCGTGATCGGATGCAGAGACCGCCCACAAGCGGGGAAAGCCGCGCCTGCTCAGTGACCACTCTTGGCTCGTCGCCGCAGCGGGGGGAAGGGGAGATATGTAATAAAATAAATAAATCTTTAAAAAAAAATAGCTGCAATATAAAAGGAACTACTGCAAATGAAAAAGCAAAAAAAAAAAAAATAGAAAACCATACAGATAAAGGGATACAGGTTATGTGCCAGCATGTGATATGAAGGAAAAATCAGACTGCTTGATGAATAGATAAAGATATAATCAATATTATTTTAATGATATACCTCAATTCTCTATTGCCACATAATACACTACATCAAGCTTAGGTCCTTTAAGCAAAAATGATTTGTTATTTTTCATGGTCCTGTGTATTCCCTGAGCTCAGCTGGATAGTTCTTTGCCTCCTGTGATATTGACTGGCATGTTACGCACGCAACTAGATTCAGCTTGGAGCTTGGCTGGAATTGGAATGTTAAAGTTGGCTTCTCTCAATTATCTGACACCTTAATGGGAACTAGCCATACACCTATGTTTTTCCAAGTAGTTTCTTCATAAAGGAAGCTGTAAATATTATGTAAATATATATGGTGGCTCAGGGATCTCAGAGAGCAAAAGCAGAAGCTTGAACTGGCATAGCATCATTTCTACCAGAATTTGTTAGTTAAATAAACTCACAAATCTAGACAGATAAAGAGGGAAGAAATCAACCCAAATTCATTATGGCAGATGTGGCAAAGAGCTTGTGATCATAACTAACCACAACACTAACTAACCGCAAAAACATTAAAACAACAATAGTATACTACTTCTCACCCATCAGATTAGTAAAAGCCATAACATTTAACTAGGATTGGTGAAAATGTAAGAAATCAGGAATCCTAATGCACTAATATACATTAGTAATACAAATTGGGGGGATACAGAGATAAGTAGGATTTATCATCCAACCCAACATTTCTGGTTATACATTCTAGAGACATTCTTGAAACACTCCCTAGGCAGATCTCAACAAAAATATTCACTGCAGTTCTTTTTGTGGCAGTGAGAAAATTGAGGCATATTAGGTGACAGTGGTGAATAAAGATGTATGTTCCCTCAAAAACTATGTTCTTAAATCTAATCCATTCCTGTGGGTACAAATCCATTGTAAGATCTTTGATGAAGCTATTTCAGTTAAGGTGTGACACACTTCATTTAGGATGGGTTTTAATCCTATTACTGGAGTCCTTTAAAACTGGAATTAATACAGAGAGAGAGAAAGAGCGAGCAAAGCCATGGAACTAAGAAACTGAAATCAATGCAACCTGGAGGAGAAAGGAGAGATCAGCAGACATTTGTCTTGCCATGTGAAAGAGGAGCCAAGGATCACAGGCAGCTGGTCTTTGGGGAGAAAGCATTGCCTTGACGATGACTTGACTTGGACATTTTCATGGCCTCAAACCTGTAAGCTAATAAAATTCCATTGTTCAAGCCACACTGTTTCATGGTGTTTGCTTTAAGCAGTCCAAGAAACTATAACAGTAACAATTATTGCAAAAATAGTAAGTAAAAGGGAATGGATTTATACAGAATAAAACACAGGTGTTAGAAGCTATGAATTAAATGCATTAACAACAATATGGATGTATCTTCATAAAACATAATATTGAGTGAAATAAAAGTAAAAACTGAAAGGAACAGGTAGTATAACCCAACACTATTAAATATAGACTAAAATAGCACATTTGAGTTAAAAAAAAACTTATCCAAAGTTTCATGCAAATTTTATGAATGTTATTCCATTTAAACAAGTTATATTCAAACACAAATTGTCCATCTGAAAAAGGGTGGCTTCCCAAGAAAGGTGATAAAAATGGAAATAGCAGATGAAGGAAAAACAAAAAACGCAAGAGACATGGCTTGTACAGACTTGAGAACTGCCTAAAGACAATATCATGATATGAAAGTTGGTGATTTATTCACTTCCAAAATGTCCTTCTGACAATCTAAAAATTTATCATGTCATATAATATTTAATGTATATAATTAAATACAGTATAATTTTAGTATTTCTATTGATTACTCTTTGGCATTTTTAATTATATACATATAACTATTTCTCAGTTTGTTGATTTTAGTCTACTTTCCATTCTCCCTCAGATAAGAAAAATGCAGGTATTAGTGTTCTTAATTTTCCCTTTCATTTGTCCACTAGTCTGTCTGCTTTTACCATTTTATTGAGTATATGTTTTATTTTACTCAGAAGGGGTGTACTATAAATGTAAATCAACCAAAATTACATATACAGAAGAATATAAATATGGATGTGAATATTAATTTATATATCTAACTACTCTTTCAAAAAATATTTTTGTGCTTTGTGCTTATGCTTACTTTAGAAGCTGGAATATAGTATATACATCAACATTGCTATATTTAGTTAAGAATCATTAACTGCCATGCCAATAAGTGTGATGGAATGACAATGCCATACCATTTGAGTCAGTCAAAGGAGAACATTTCTAGTTTCAAAGTCAAATGCAATTTTAGTCTTATTCTATATCTGCTTAAAATCATACTGCATTTTAGTTTGCTATATTTTATTCTATTTTTTTCATTGACTTTTGTTTTTCTTGAAGTTTTTAACTGTCTTTCTGTTTCTTGTTTAATGTACCTTTGCCCAAACTAGATCCCCTAGGTTTTTAACTACATTGTTAAGCATGATGATGGTATTTGACCAAGTTACTTTTTTTATTTTTAATGTAAATATGTGCATATATGCAAATAAAGTCACCAGTGAAAGGACTTTCAATGAGGCCACAACTATTCAGAGCTCTCTAAGCATTATTTTATACCTATCGTAAACATTAATCCTTACATTAGGCAATGTTACCACTTCCTCCTATCTTTCTGCAAATATTGTAATACCCAGTGAGCAGACAGCATTCCTTCTCAAGGGTAGAGATACCACTCATATAAAGTACAAATTCAATCAATTTTAATATGAATTTAAATCTTCACATCCCAAACACAACAATGCAGAGGATACTATTAGAGCCTTTAACTTTATTGATGCTCAATTTAAGTACTCTTAGAGTACTCTTCCTTTCATGGTCCTACTAGAATTAAAGAAAGAGTACTTTCTCCCATGTGTTTTCCAGTGAAGATAGTTTATTTTGAGGGAAACGAAGGCACAGAAAACAGTAACAATAAATAAAACAACAAAAAGGCCCCAAATTTGATAAAACAGATTACCAGCTAAGCCCCTTTAACTGTAAAACAGCCAAAGATACAATTAAAGATCAATTATTAATTTTTCAGACTATTACCTCTATTTTTTTAATATTAAAATATTTTCTCACATAGATTCAAATCTATCCTCATTATGTTCTTCTTTGAGAAAGTTCTTAGACAACAAACAATCTCTTACACAAAACTGAGTTTGTTTGTATTTTGGCTTTTAATTTTGTGTGGCATTATTTTTATTTTATTTCAAAGTAGCTCTTACTAAGTTTAGATATATTAACATTTGCAATAGATTTTAAGGAAGAGTCAATACAATGAAAATACAAATTAAAATAATACAGTCTAAAATAATTAGTAAGCCATGACTTATATACATCATGGTGTCTTTACCTCAAGGGATAATAATTTTGTCAGTATAACTAAATTATACTTGGAAATTTACCAGTTCCAGTACAAATATTCTTAGAAAGTTTCGACCTCATCTTAGTAAGTCAACTTTAGAATAAACATTTGGGTGACACTAAAAGTTCACGATTACAGTGGGTCTGGAAGAGGTGTTATAAAACTCAAAGTGCAAACCACAAATATTTCATGATGCCCAGAGTCATTCAAAAATGGCCATAAAGTTGTGCTTACCCAAAAGCTGCCAGCTGACCTTTTTCCGTTCTCATCTGTTATTATCATTGCTTTTTTATTTTGTTTGTAAATAGATCACTGGGTACATGACTTGGAATATATCTTTCAAATTATTTTCAAGGAATTGATATTTTAATTTGGAAAGGGGAAAAGTTTCAATTTCAAGTAGAAAATGGGTTGTATATTACTGCATAAAATCTTACATTCTAGCTCTCAGTTATGCTTTGGTATAGCTATAGTGTTACATGTTTTGAACATGGGAATGAATCTACATCTAGTCCTCCCTGTCATTTTTCTTATGTTTTCCCCACAGGATAAAACAAGAGGTAAGATAGATGAGCTGCCACATTTCCACAGAGGGATGCCAGCGAGACGCACACATCCCTGATGTAGGTCTTGGCATTAGCTCTACATTGGCATAAAATTCTTCAAAGTTTCCTTAAATAACACTGATTATGGCTTTTATAGTCTGCGATGATGCCAACTTCTGCTCTTGACTAGACCTCTTCTATAGAGGATCAGGATGAGTTTTGAATTCATTTTTGACTTGTGGGCTTATTCAATTGCAGAAAAAGCAGTTTTTTCTGGTCACACACATTCTTGTTCTTTCCAACTTACCACCATCCTCAAACCCAGGGAGGTATAGTTCAGTTGGGTAACAGTCAAATCCCTAAAGCAAATCCCTTTAAAAAATAAAAATCAATTTTTCACAGCTACTCAAAAAATGCATAATAATTTGGAATTTGTCTACTGGGAGGTATAACTTTCTCAACCACAAGTTCCTTCCCCGTTGCCCAGCCTCCTTGTCAGAAAGCAGTCTGTGTAAACCTTGGGTGCACACGCCGTTACCGTAATTCACTCTGACTAGCAGTTCATGCTGTTAGCGCCCTGCCTGAAGCGATTGTTGTACATTCCTTTGGGACACTGGCACTCTTTGTACTTTCCTCTGAGCTGAAATTATGCTTGAAAGCTTGATAATTTAATAAATCTTTTAATTGTGAGCTGGACATCATCAAGTTCCTTTTAGTTTGGTGTTAACAATGTTAACTCTGCCTGCAAAGAGCACACTGAAATAATTAGGTAAAAAGCATCCTGCTAAAAGGTTGGGCTAAGGAGTCTCCTTTTTGTACCATCTTCCAGAAGCAGTTAGTTAATATAGACATTTTATTCTTATTCTTTGAGGTGAAGAAAGCTGAAAGTCTGCTACATGCCTGGAAAGGATCAAGCAGTTCATCTCTTACATTAGAAATTGGGTTTGTATTTACATGCGGTCTTGGGTTATTTTAAACCACATGATCAAATGTGTTCTTCCTTTTCTTGCATATACTAGGATTACTGACACCAGAGATTTTCCTTTTTCTTTTCCATGTTATTATAGAAAATCCATGTGTTGCCTGTGATGTGAGATGGAGTCATCATCTTATTGTAAGAATTTTGAAATTAGAAGGGTGATTCCCAATGGGGTGTCACATGAGGGTTTTGAGGCATCCTTCTGACAACAGATAAAACATATTTTCAGACATTCATGTTCTCAAAACAGGACCAAAATTTCTGTCAAGTTATTCAGGAAGGAAGACAAGAAGCACATAGAAATTCTGTGAGTTTTCTGGGAGAATACCATGAATAAAGAGAAAAAATTATGAAAAATATTGGAGAAAATTTTAGCCCAAAAAGGGCTTAATATTTTGTCATAAAAATATTAAATTTATTTGAATTTATTCAATTTCCAATATTTACATCTGAACATTAATTTATAATATAAAACAAAAATTAATTCCAGGAAGTGTGCTTTATGTTCACAGTAATACATTTTTCCTGAGGGTATCCATTTGCATACTGAGATATATTTTTCTTTGCATCAAGCATTACTGTCACCAGCCTCCTGGTAGTGGCATTTATACGGTTTTAAATCTTACTTAGGCCACTTAGCAGCTGTATTACCTTGGCCAGTTTTTTTTACTTACTGGAGTTTCTGTTTCATCATCTAGAAAAATAAATTAATATGTTTCTCACAAGGGTGTTAAGGAATCAAATGAAATAATACATGTGAAAACAAAATGTCTAATAATTGCAAAACTATGAATTCTTTCTCATTTAAAAAGCAAATATCCATTGAAGGTATAGCAGAAAAATTAACTAGATATTAAAAATATCAAGTACATCTATTTGCAAATAACATAGCATTTGTAATGACCAATCAGCAGCAATCTTTTGAAATATATAAAAATGTCCTTTGATGGCTCTCAAACACATGCTCTATGAAATGACAAATAAAATTTAACTCATAGTGTAGTGTTAGGAGACTTATATCTCCTATATTATTTGTTTTGTATTCCTATTGTCCAGAATTTCAGGTTCTCAAATCTGCTTACGCAAATATTGCTGTAACCCTCTCCACTGCAATTCATATTTAATGTGACTATATGAGTCACATAAATTTATATGAGTATAAATTTTAACAGTGATCTTGGAATTCTCCATTCAAATATCTTTAAAAGACTCCCCACAGCTCATTGTATATGAATGGCCTTTCCTTTTCTGTATCTGAGTTCAAAATTCATAACCCTTATTTCCAGATATTCTTAACAGACACCTTATATTTCAGCCAAATTAAGCTTCTCTCCCTTCACTAAAGATGTTTAAGTGTCTCTACATTCTTTATAATCTCTCTTGTATGAAATTAACACCCCCAACCAAAGCCCACTTCCCATCTGTCAGAATTCTATGCATCCCTCAAAATCCAGGTCAAATGTGATATCCTTTAGAAAGGTTTCCCTTATTGTCATGAGAAAATTTCTCCTCTGAATTTTCATATTGTTGGTAGATGGATATTTGTGTATGTACATATGTATACATATGCACATACAAATACATATGTGTATATACAGGCTATGACAAATTATTATTACCTTGGTTTTAGTTAATTTCCACCTATGCCTTTCTGCGTTTACTCCTTGGCTAGATTAAATTGTAGTAATATGTAGGAATTCTATTATCATCACTTTGTAAATTGAGAAAAATGAAATGAATCTGCCACTTTCTCTTTTTAGATGAGAACAAAGACTCTTTTTAAAAGAGAAAATATTGGCAAGTAGAAGGAAGGAGGAATCTGGTAGTGTAGATGTCCCACCAGGAACTTGGAGGGTGGGTCCTTGGGAGTGAAGTGAGGGGCCAGGAAGGAGTGCTACTGAGCAAAAACAGCAGGAGCACAATGAAAAGCAGTATATTTAGAAGTAGATGTAGCATTTCATGTCCTTAGCTAATGAAACTTTGATCATTTAGTGAAAGAGATACAAAGGCAATGTGACCATTTTGGAAGAACATTTTGTTGTCAAATGCAAAGACTTGCCTTCTGATCTTCATAAATTTTCATAAATGTATACTTTCACAAATTTTCCAGACTGCTCTAATAGTACACCTTTGCTCACAGAATTGTGACACCACTCCATTCAGAAACATTCAGATCTCTTCATGTTCTCCTGCATCAATTGCAAATTCTGTGTCTACTCTCCAAGGCCTGCGACCTGGCGATCTGGCACATTTCAAGCTCTTCTTTGGCCATTCCACTTCAGACATTGAAGTCTCTAACCAAACTGGACCACCCACATTTTCCATACATCGCTAGTATCACACTATTTCCCATATTCTCTGTTCTACCTGAATATACTCCCACCTAAACTCTTTATTCTCTACAGCCTCCATCGCTATTTATATATTGAAATGCTGCTCATATGCAAGGTACTACTTAAGTATACATTTGTTTACGTGGGCTTCTCAGATTCCTCCCATTATAGCACAAATAAGATATGATTTCTCCTTCCTTGAGCACTCAAAAGAATTTTAATGATTTATAGCTGTTGTAATATTTTTAATATTAGTACACATTTTATGTCCTTAGCTAATTTATAAATTCCTTGAGGACATGGTGTATGCATTTAAAAATATTGCACATAGAATGAGCTAAAAATATCCTTGAAATTCCTATGTGAATGATAGGAACTGGTTTCATGAGTAAAGCCAGGATAAAGGGAACCAAGTGAAATAGTAGAAAATATCATTTAATTGAGAAGGCTCTGGATAGATGTTAGAATGATGTTTGCAATAAAAATATGAATTGCTGAATTTCATAAAACTAAGAAAGGGTGACAGACATCAGGTAAAGAGAGACATGAATAGAGAGGCATTTTAAAAGAGGTATCTTAATCTAATTTTCAATTAAATCAAATATATCCAAAGAAAATAACAGTTTTTTGCGCACAGAAAAAAAAAAAAATCTCTGGGGAGTTCCAGTTGCTAGTTCCCAGAAAAACAAGGAGTAGGTGACAAAACTCTTGTTGTTTGCATATCTTGAATTCTCTAACAGAAGGCCATTGCTGAATTTCTTTCTCATTTAATTCTCACACCTCTAGCAGGTGCAGACTTGGTGTTTTAGTTTTCTAGTGCTGCCATACCAAACGATCACAAAGTCGATGACTTAAAACAACAGAAATTCATTGTTTCACTGTTCTGGAGGTTATACGTCTAAAATCTGTAGGGAAGAATCCTTCCTTGCTGCTTCCCAGCTTATCCTGATGGCTTGCCGGTGATCCTTGGGCTTCAATCTCTGCCTCGGTCACCACATACCATTCTCTCCTGCCTATTTATGTCTAACTCTCCCCTAATTAAAAGGACACCAGTCACATTAGATGAGGGTCCACACTAATCCTGTTTGGCCTTATTCTAACTAATAACATCCTCAAAGACTCTTATTTCCCAATAAATTCCCATTCACAGGAGCGGAAGATGTATTTAAATAAGCTTTTTTGGGTGACACGATTCAACCTATAATACTTGGTTACTCTATTCTAGAAAAGAAAAGCATTTACTTAAAACCTGAAAGAAAAAAAAAAAAGATCCTCCTCTCTTGTCTAAAAAAAGCCAGGCCAAGTTATCTGGAACATTTTATTAAAAAACAAAATTAGAATTAAAGAATCAATTAATAAGAAATATATAAAAACCACCCATAAAACCCTGCAGAAGTAATAGCCATCATTTCAGGAATGTTAATCATCAGAAATTCTGAGTTTTTCAGGTAAGTCAGGTTGTATATTCAATATTCCAAATACAGTCTCAACCCACCTATTACGCTTTTATATTTGAGCTGTTTTCATATCAGATCGTCTTGTATGTGGCAAGTGACATGATAAAATAATATTAAGAAATAATAGAATAATCTACCATAGTATTTGGGCATTAGCTGAGATTATTGTAGCACACATAGTGATTCCATAAAATAAAGAGGAGGAGGACAATTAAAACACCGTCAGGAAAATGTCAAGTGGATTTTCTTTTCAAATAATTCAATCTTCAAAATATAAATTTCTATATTTTTAATTAAATTGTTTAACTTTTCACTTCAACAGATAAGGAAAGAATAACCCTCAAAATTTATATTATTATTTAAAATGTGTAATGATACATAAGCCCAGGATAAATGCAGTGAATGTAATGTAATAACATGTAAAATAGAGATCCAGAAAAAGTGACTCGTGTGACCTTGTTTCAACTAGTAACTCATTATACTTGGGAGAAATTTCAGTCCTCCCCTCTCTCAACTTGTATACAATAGCTGATGAAACAAGAACAACTCAGCCCCTTCCATGGACTGTTAAACAACAAAATCCTGTCAGTATTCACTCTGCTCAAGTGCTATAATTAGAACTTGCTGGAAGCAAAATTACAGTGATAAATAATTATATTTTCTCTACTAACAGCACATGTGGGAATACAATAGAGATAAACACAATGAGAGAGGGAGAGAGAGACAGAGCACTCTTCTGTCTAATGTCTCTGATAAAAGCTGCAACAGAGACAGGCAATAAACTTAGTATGCAAGTAGTAACTCACTCTGATGAACCCAGAGCTCCCCACTTTATCAGTGCCGAAAAACAAAGAGTCACTGGCATTCTTAGGAAATCAATGACAGTTCCATGTTAAATGAAGGTTATTCTAGGTCAGTCTAAGAATCCTTTTATCCTCATACCCTGTCAATTTGCTATTTTCTTTACCAGTTTTTAGTTTTCCTTGTTGGCATATCATGATTAAACAAACATCAGAACTGCCAGATAAATGCACGTGGATTAGCTGAGCAAACATAGAAAACAATATGACCTACAAATGATATGAAAGACGTGTAATATAGAATGTGTTTTTCCACAGACAAGAGACTAGAAAAAGGTTGAATTGGCAGTTTTAGAAATTTTTTATTTACCCAGATTGCCCAGAGGAACTGTATTAAGGCAACTGAAGCTGTTAGAAAAAATGGGGAGGAGGTGATGCTGACTCCATCTCTCCTTTACTCTGCTCCTTAATATAATGAGATGCCTAGGCACCTAAAATGTCAAATAGCTCAGATACGTCTGGGCATGTTGGGAGATGCAGTCAAAGTGGGTCTATCTTTCTGAAGAATCAGAAGCTTGAAAGGAAAGAAAAATAAATAAGTACTTTAAGGGTGGCCAGCTCTGTACTTGAGGGACATGGGTCACCCTTTAAGTTTCTAAGCTGGTTGAAAAAAGCTCTCATGCAGACACTTAACACAGGAATGGGCTGTTAAGTAAGAACTATCTGTGCATATTAATGAGGTAAAACTTAGCTAGGCTTCCAATACAATCTTTCATTGTTTTCAAGGGCAAGTGAGAATATGTTGGGAGAGAGGAGAGTCCAGAGTAGGATAATATAATAAACGCTATATCACTGGTAATTTTGTCTGAAACTAAGAGAACACAAAAATTTTAGATCTACACATATGCAGAGGAATCGCCCACATTTCTTGTCTGAGAAGTTGATCCTGGACTCCAGAGCACACTTGAATTTAGATAGAGTCTTGTGTTTTGTGAGACCTATCTTCCCTAGTAGCTTCCAAATATTAGAACTATTTTGCTTTTTCCAAAGGACCCTCTTCCCTTTCTACACTTTTACTCTATGTAAGCAGCTATTTTCATGAGTTTTAAAAAAAATTGTTTTTAAATCTACTTGTTGGTAAATTAGTGTAATTCTATTTGACAGTTCAGCTATTCTCTAGTACTTTAAGCCAATAACCTCTGAAAATTAGAATGAGTGGGGGATTAATGTTCCTTCCTCCACAATCTGACTACCAGGTGGTATGTTACAATGAATCCAAGTGTTAGATTAAATGCTGTCCAGCATTCATTAGTAATGGGCTCCATAAAGTGATTTAGCTTCTTCTTGTAGCATGGAGAAAGTTCTTCTCTCTGGCCTCGATCACTCCGCAATGGATGATCCTCTACTCTGAGTGCTTGGTATATCAGCATTGTGACTGATCATGTAAGAATATCTGTTAAAAATGAATTATTTTCAGAAATAAGAAGTACCTAGGCCTTTACCTCTGGATGAAAAGTTTAGATAGTTCATGAAGGAACAAGGTTTATGGCACCTCTCTGGACAGCTACTTGAATACTACCACTTTCACCAACGAACAGTTACTTCTAACATCCCTTAGTTGCACAGATGCTGTAGTGATGTACATGTATCTTAGAGAAGTTCTATTCTGATTCATTCAATTTTCTCAGTACCAGAAGAGCAAGGTCATCAATAGAAAGTGAAGATAGTTCCCAAACTACACATGCCATTCCCTTGACCAGCCTATCTTAAATAGGAGGAGAAGCATTGGAGGATGAAGAAAGAGGAAGGATATGAAATGGGCATCTACAAGAGTGGGAGAATGGATTAGGAAATGAAATGCAGTGTTATTGGTTTGCAGCATGTGGAGCCCATTTGCAGTTCCTGGTCATGATTTCCAGGGTGATCTGTGTACACACATAGAAAAGGTGGAGGGTTGGATATAATCAGGGTTAGGAATGCATCATAGGGCTGGTATGGAAATATTTTCAAAAAAACTACAACACAGAAGCTATAATACCATTTGTGACCCAAACTGTATATTTCTATGACTGTGTCATCCGAGTGTCATAGTCACTTATATAAATTGGGAATCTTGGAGATTCCAAATTGAGCATTTCATCCTCCTGATCAGCCTTTCTAAAATATGTCCTTGCTTTTCCATACTCTCTCTTTATCCCCCAAAAGTGCTCATCACAATTTTAAAAAACCAACTATTTCTTTGTTTTTTTTTGTTACCACTTCCATTGAAATTATATATCTTGAAACATCAGTGAAAGCATATCATGTTTTGTTCATTGTTCCATTCTCAGTGCCTACCACAGTATCTAGCACACTGTAGGTGGTCAATATATATTTGTGGAACAAGTAAGTGTATGAAGAATTGAATGTGAGAAAATAAATGAATGTTTGCATCCTACAATTTACTGGTTGTGATGAGTTAGAGAAATGTTGTTTTATCGCCATTACTTGTAACCTTATCACACCTAGCCTCTTGACCTGGGCAGCAGTATTACACCATGACTAGAACCCATTCCTTTTGTCTTCTCTGGGACTCCTCATCTATAATTGTTATCAGAACCAAACCCAGCCAGCCAACCATGTATTGAGCATGAAGTAATCTAAATTAAGAAGAATCATGGAATACAAACTTTACAGGAACACTAATGTGTGACTATACTTTCATTAGAGTTGAATTATTTTTCTGATCTAACGTAGGCTGGCTTTACATCACTAACTTGCTTCAGCCTAACACATAGCAAGTTGAGCAATCTTTCTTAGCTATTATCTTTGGCAAGCGTCCAAATAAAACTCGTGGGTTAAGGTTGCAAGTGAGTCCTCCAAATTGGCTGCTTCACATGATGCAGGATCTTTGGAACTTCTTTTTATACATCTTTACCTGCAGACTTACTCATTTTTATT
This sequence comes from Chaetophractus vellerosus, assembly GCA_004027955.1. Taxonomy (NCBI): domain Eukaryota; kingdom Metazoa; phylum Chordata; class Mammalia; order Cingulata; family Chlamyphoridae; genus Chaetophractus; species Chaetophractus vellerosus. Next base: position 14,812 of record PVKH010014727.1, read on the forward strand.
TGCTACCCTTATTCCATCCCCATTTTCTCTACTTGACTATAAAGACTCCCTTCCTTTTTCCTATCTTTCTGTTAACCTGTACTGCTTGTCAGCTGTTTTAAGCCACATCCTCTTTTAATTCATATTCTCTGCCTTCTCAGATACCAAGATCTTGGATTCATTCTTCAAAAATTCTTCATCCAAGCTCTGCATCCTCACAACCTTAGTATTAACAAAGCCCAAATTTTTTTAAAAATGTATATTAAATATTTTTATCAAGCATAAAATGACACATACATACAAATATATTTGGAAATAATTTATTAATTAAATAAAACATATTAGGAAACCCTCTTTCTCTTTTTCTGCTTTAATTCTTGTTAAATGTATTTTCTAAATTGCTTTGGAGGAGTGTCCTGCCTTAGGAAACAAAAATGCTAATACGAATGTTTGTCATTAACAAAATTTTGTGACACTTCAGGGTCATGATTACCAGCATTGGTATTCTACTGAGAATGTAGATTATCTAAGATATTGCACTGGATAATAGACCATGTTGGATTTATCTGAATTGTTTCATTTTAAAAAAATGTATTAGTTGAGCTTTTCTGTACTTTAAAATTTCCACTTTTTTTCTGTGAGCTATATAGCAAAACTATTTTCAAGCAGTCTAGTTCATAAGGGCTTACTCATTTATTCTGTTCCTAGGAGCTTGAAGGACACTTTGGCTCAGTTACTCATCATGATTCAAGCAAAGCAAATTTTAAAGCCAAGCACATCTAGATAATTGCCCCAAATCTCTATTTCCTCTCAGTATGTGGACACAATCTATAAATATGTTGGAAGGGATTATTTTCTTCATTTTAAAGCAGCTGATTCCCAGGATGAATTTAATAAAAGTGATTTGTCATCACCACTGAGCCATGTTAAGTAGCTACATTGGGAGCTTGGCAGTACAAGCTAAACTTTAAAATTTTAAAGACCTTACAGTTCCCACCTTCAGGTGTTTATCCATTAAAATACACCAGGATGAGACACTTTTGATAATCATACTAACGATTCAACAACAGTAATGGTTTAAGCAAAGACTTCTGAGAAGATTAATACCAGACAGGGAAAAGGAAATACCTGAACCACATCTTCCTGAGGAAGTTCTTGAAAATATAACCACAGTAATTTTTAAGGATATGTGAAGCCAACTGTATTTGGCTTTATAACTCTCAAATTTCTAAATAATTGGATTAAAAAAATACAAATGAATTTTGCCAAACATTTTTCTCCTCTAAATTTTAACCCTGGGTGGAGTTCTAGAAAAATGTACTGCAGATGTTTCTGATTAATTTTCACTTGTTAAATCATTTTAGGGCTATAATGAAGCATTGAGTAGAGCTTTTCTTTGTCTTTCCAACACAATTTCTATAGGAAACAAATATGCATTTAGCTCCTTAGGGATCCAAGTTGAACTCAAACTGCATGGTCTGTGGACCGAAGAGTTTCTTTCAATCTTACAGACACTTGTAAACAGGATGTAGTAATTGAGGATGCTTTCTATTGCTAGAATTAACTTTTAGGTTTCAGAAAAG
>PVKH010014728.1:0-16375 GCA_004027955.1 Chaetophractus vellerosus
CCCCCACAAAAACTTAGGAGGTAAACACTTATTGATAATACCTCCAAAACATAGCAAACTCTCCACCCCTCATTCCATGCACACATCTCAACACACCATACTGTAGATGAATTAACAAAACCTAAACCCATACTTTTACAAATAAGGAATGACCTTACAGAAGATCCACATACGTAAGTCCTCTCCCAGTTCACCTCTCATGGAATGGAGGAATATGAGTTTGGTGCAACTGAAGAACTAGACCTGGCTCTATTTATTCCTTTCTAGTCCAAAAGCTGACAGTATGTATTACCACCAAGTGCTTTCTGGTTGCCTATGTACTCTGAAAAGGCAGCCTATCCCCAGATTTGATCAAGAGGAAAATGAGAGCAAATCTTTTTCACTTCTAGTATGACAGGATTTCAAGAATTTTTAAAAATTTGAAACACAATCCTTTATTACAAGAACAAAACAATTATTGTCATTTAATTTTGTTAAAAGTGAAGCACCGTTTAGAACAAGACTTAAAGAAATCCAAACATGTAAGTATAAGCAAGTTTCTCATCCATTAATCCTTATCTGGTATTAATTATCCTGGTTTCTCCTAAATGTGAATAGAGCATTGGTCACCTCAATTAGACACTCTAAATGAAATGGTTGCTGAACCATATAGATAAATCTGGAATACGGAAGAGCAATTTGATGTTAAAAGCCATGGCAGAAGTTGCTATCAAATTTTCATTGCCTTCCTGTCCTCACCAGCATATGAATAAGTCACTTGCGTGACTGGTATAGGCAATTAAAGAGAAGGCCTTGCTATTCTCCCTGGATCCCTCACTCTTCGCTTTTTCTTACCTTTTCTCTACACCAGTGACACAGTGAGCACTCTCACTGGCAGCATAAATGGTCTAGTTACCTTCTCCCCAGACTGGAGTGGCCCCTCCTGACATCCTGTGAAAATGTCCCTCTTGCCCTCCAGCATCTGGTATAAGCAAGTGGTCTCCATAGCAGCAAATTCTATTCCACACCTGAGATATGAACTGTTCTTCTTTTAAAACAACCAAATCCCTTAGAGCAGTTTCAAATTGAGAAGAACATGATTTTAACCCATCAGTTTTGAATATGGCAGAATTGTTGTTTCACAAATCCAAGTGTCTGGCAAAACTGAACTAATCATGTTATTTAGTTATACATATATATACTCTATATAGCATATATATGTGTATACTGGGATAGTACATGCACAGGTATGTTTTTGAAAAAAAAACACAAAATTTGAATAAAAATAATCAGTCTGTAGCTATATTTCTTGCCAGATATCTTTGTTACAATGTATAATGCTAGCCAGGCACTGGATGTCAGTTTTCTCATTCATAAAAGGAAGAGTTTAGACGACATCAGTGGCTTTCAAACAATGTTCCTAGAGTTTCAGAATTTCAGGTGTGCATCCTCATTGGACTTAGAGTAGGGTAGGTAGATTTTGGGAGTTGAATGAGTAGCGGTCACAGCTTAACACTGCTTCATCCTGAGGAAATCTTTTTATATATGGAGCTTCTGGATAAGAATTAGTAAAACTAAATGCTTCAAAGCTTAGCATTTCTTTGAAAACCACTGGCCTACATTGTCTCTGAGTTTTGCTCCTGCCCTTATTTTCAAAAGACTGATTAAAATTATGGTCCTTATTATACTCCTGGTCTGGGCCCTGTAAGATCAGGGTGAATCGGGGTAATGGAGTGGAGAATTGGGCAGCATTCAAAAATTGGGTTTTAAGCAGCAGGGGTTTGGAATCCAAGAATTGGTGCATAAGATGGTCAATAATGCTTACATACTAAAGAGTTTTAATTGTCATTAAAAAATTAACTGCCCACGAAGCATACCTCTTCCCAATCTCCTAAGTGAACATTTTCATTGTTGTTGTTAAACATGCAAACCCAGCATTTCAAGAACTTCCAAGTGGCAATGATGCTTAGATTTGTTCTGGAGCTTGAAGCATTCTTCTACTGAAAGGAAACAAAGTAAAATGTAGTGAAGTGTTAAACAAGATGCCACTGTCAATAAAAAATTCAGGCATATCTTGTTTTATTGTGCTTCACAGATATTGTGATTTTTTTCAGATTGAAGTTTGTGGCAACCCTGTGTCATGCAAGTCTATCAGCACCATTTTTCCAACAGCATGGGCACACTTTGTGTCTTTGTGTCATATTTTAATTATGACACATTGTTTTTTTTTAAAAGACAATGTTACTGCATACTTAATATATTATAGTTTAAACATAAATTTCATATGCACTGGGAAACCAAAAAATTCATGTGACTCACTTTATTGTGATATTCGCTTTATTGCAGCGATCTGAAGCAGAACCCGCAATATCTCCAAGGTATGCCTGTAAATAAGTCAAAATAGAATTTCTAATATTTGAGATTATTTTGTCCACATGTTGATGTAACAGCTTGAGAAGCTCAGCCTTTTCTTTCCTAGTGTCAAGTTGAGTCCACAACCCAGCGTCTCCTCAGATAGGCCCATCACAAGGCTGGGTCCTTCCGATTGCTAATTGGCCCTTCACACTGTTCAGCCCTCTGTCGGACTAACTTAGCCCTGACCTCTAGTGGTGGGAAAGAATTAGCAAGAAGAACAATGGGGCAGTGTCGGTGAACTCCTAACCAAGAACAGCTCTCCCATGGGTCCTGTGAGGCTAATTTGCAGTGGCAGAGGATCTGGGAAACCAGTAACGCACATGTGGATAGCCTGTAAGAACCCCAAATCTAAAAGGGAACTCAGATGTTACCAATCCCTAGCTCCATTGAAAAAGTGAAGGAATAACCCTAGCATGGGAAACTTTTTTTTTTCTCATCAAGTAGTGCTAACCAACATTGGGGGATGGGAGTTAGGGGGTGGGGAGAAAAAAAAAACCCATCATGAACCAAACTCATGTAGAATGCAACTTAGTTTGGTTGGTATTTTTTAGAAGGAAAAAATGTTATTCTTTTTTAAGAACATTAAACTTTATTCAAATGTTTTGGTAATGGATGGTGGTGATAGTAGCACAACATTGTGAATGCAGTTAGCAGCACTGAAATCTATATCTGAATGTGACTAAAAGGGGGAAATGTTAGATTGTGTATACAGTAACTGAATAAAAACATTTTAAATCCACAAAACTATACTACCCAAACAGGAACCCTGAGTTAAACCATGGACTTTAATTAATAGTACAATTATTAAAAATGTTCACCATCAATTGTAACAAATGTTCCACACAGGATAGGGGAATCCTGTGTTTTGTGTATGATTGTTCTGTAAACCCACAACTTCTCTAATAAAGAAAAAAAAACTCAAAAAATTTTTGAGCAAATGCCCAATAATGTTACAAATATTCGGTAGATAAGGGATAGGATCTGCTGATTTGAATAGACACTTGAATTAAATTCATCCAGCTGTATTTCTAAAATTACATGTCTATTAAGTGTCCTTATTTTTGTTTATGGTTGTAAAAAAGCATTTTAAAAATCTTTGAGGGCAATGTATAATAAAAGTGTAATAAAAAAAAAACATTAAAAAATATACCTGTTGCACACAACAACATAGATGAATCCCACAGACATACTGTTGAACAAAAAGAGTCAGACACAAAATTCATGATTCCAATCATAGGAGTTTCAAGACTAATCTATGGTGCCAGAGGTCAGAATAACGATGAACTCCAAAGTGGGTGTTGACTGGGGCAGGGCAAGAGTGAACCTCAGGGAAGTGGAGTGGAAAAGAGAGCTGGAGAGGTCTTCTGTCTTAACCTGGTGGACGTTATACAGGTATATATGCATGTGAGAACTCTTTAAGCTGTACAAGCAAGATTTGTGCACTTTGGGGTATGCAAATTATACTTTAACAACAAAATTCACAATAATAAAAGCATGCCTGGCACATAGTAGGCTTTTAATAAGTATTTGTTATGGGAATTTATTAATGTTTCAGGTGTGTATTATCACCAAAAGAAAAGAGACTGGCTTAGAATGGCAACAGGAAGAAGAGATAGGGAAGGAAAAAGAAAGAGAAGAAAAGGGAGAATGGGAGGGAGTCATGGGAAGAGGATAAATAAAAGAAGGAAACATGGAATGAAAAAAGAAAAAAGTTGGAGATCAGAGAATAAAAAAGACACAAGGGGGAAAGAGCCTGTTTCACTCTTTGCTTTTTAGAAATAGCCCCTTAGGCCATAGGAAATATCTAGTTCAAATTTTCTTTTAAAAATAATTTTTCATGAAATAATCAAGTTTTGCATTTTTAATAAATATCCGAAGTTACAGATTTAGATTTTGAAACTTAAATTGTGTTAATTGTAAAATTTGTGAGCTATTCCTCAAAGATCAAACACTCAACAAATATTTATTCATCACCCACCACATTCCAGGTGTTGCTCTGGTCACCAGGGATACAACAGTGAACAAAGCAGATAAAAACTCTGCCCACTTGGAGCCAACATTCTTATTTTCCTGGCTTTATTCTTTAGGAACTTGGGAAGCTCTAATTTCACAATATCTAACAATTGCTTTGGACATCACTGTATTACTCTTAGCTGTTTTATATCTTTTTTGTTGTTTGTTTTAATTAAAAACAGGTGCTGTTACTTTAGTCAACTGGGTATGAGGAATATGTGAAATAAAGCAAAAGGTCTTCTAGAATAAATGGGTTAACTCTTTTTTGTTGTTGTTACAACTTTTAGGTCACCCTTATCGGCACTCTGGCTCTTGCTCTTCCTCGACTGAAGTAGTCAGGGTGGCCCACCAGGGGTGAAGTTATGTGGACTGGAAATTCTCCAATGCCACTCTGAATTGTCCACAAGTAGTAGCGACCTACTGAAGAAGAAAAGTCTTCCTGAAGGTCTTCAGTGAGATTTTCCTCAGTCTTCAGTGAGATTTTCCTCACTAGGATAATGCAAGTAATAAAAATAGCAGTATCAAACACTTGTTTACTATGTGCTAAGCATTATGCTAAGTACCGTACATATATCAACTTATTTAATCCATAATATCAATCCTGTGAAGTGGATACGGTTGAGGAAACTGAGGCATAGAGTTTAGTAAGTGGCAGAGTCAGGATTTGGAATTTGAACCACGCAGTCTGGATCCAGAGTTTGCTTTCTTTATATCACCTTATTGATGAGGAAGGTTTTCATAAGTTTATAAAATCGTGGCAAGGGCAGAACAGAGAACACGGGATTGCCTGTGTTTTATTTTCCTTGCTGCCAGTTACTAACCCTGTAACCACAATCACCTGGCCACTTTGGATCTGCTTCCACTTTTAAAACTGAAGTGTTGGTCACTTCCAACCTCTAATCGCCTCAAGCCTATGGATCTTAAATCAAAAGATGCCTCATTTAGGCTAATAATTATCTTACCTGGATGGTGGTCAGAACCATCTGGAGAGCTATTAAAAGATATAGAATCCTGACCTTCATCCCAGGTCTATTGACTCAATTTCCAGGGGTGGGGGCCATGGCATCTTCATTGTTCAAACCTACCAAGAAGAATCTAATGTTTGGGAAACCACTGATTTAATTCAACTCCTCTCAGTGCTGGCATCCTCTCCATAGCATTTTTTTCATCATTTTATTTGGGAAAATATCAAATACACAGAAAAGTAGAGAGACTATTATAATAAAGCTCTTACCAGCTTCAAAAATTATCAACTCATGGCCAATCTTACTTCATTTTTGCTCCCGCTTATTTCATTCCATTTCTTTTTTAAAAAATTATATTACTGTATTATTATCTTTTATTGATTTTTAAATGCTGGCTTTCTTTGTTTTTTTTTCATTGTTTTTTTTCTCCCCCCACCCCCGTTATTGTTTGCACTCACTGTCTGCTCTCTGTATCCATTCACTGGCTGTTCTTTCTGTGTCTGCTTATCTTTTTCTTCTTGTCTTTCTCTTTTAGAAGTCACCAGGAACTGAATCCATGACCTCCAGTGTGGGAGAGAGGCACTCAATTGCTTGAGCCATCTCATCTCCCTGGTCTGCTGCATCTCTCATTGTCTCCCCTCTGTGTCTCCCATTGTTGCGTCATCTTGCTGCGCCAGCTCTCCGCAGCACAGGCCAGCTTGTCTTCACCAGGAGGCTCCGGGAAACGAACCTGGGGCCTCCCATATGGTAGACGGGGGCCCAGTCGCCTGAGCTACATCGGCTTCCCTCATAGCATTCTTGACAGGTTACCTTCTTACCAAAGATGGAGAACTCACTACTAAGACACCTGGTATTAGAATCCTTTGAACTGCAAATGACAAAAACTCAACTAGAATTTAAGTAAGAGAGGCAACCCTTTGGAATGATAGTAGGATATTTCACAAAATCCAAGAAAAAATTGAGTGGCCAAGTTATGGGAGGATAAGAATATAGTGAACCTTAGGGATATTTGGAATACAGTACTCAAACATTTCTGTCATCTCTCTCTCTCTCTCTCTCTCTGTCTCTCTTTCTCATATTTTTCCGTGTTCTAGGTTTATTTTTCTTTCTTGTTTTGCTGTTACATCAGTCTTCTCCTCATGGTGGGAAACTCTTCCCTAGTTTTACCTCATAAAGCTTCAGCCACAATCAGCCTTAATCTTTCTCATTCCCAAGTCCCTAAATCCCAGGGACAGGACTTGTCCACCTGGCTTGAGTCAGGTGCAACCTCCAGTGTGTTCCTGTGCTAACCGGGAGGGAGTGGAAAGCAATCCCCAGAACTGGCAGTGAGGAAGCTAAGCTGCTAAAACATTTTTTCTGGTACCCACAATGTGTCTAGCCCATAGGCTTAGACATCACTGGCTGTTGGAAATGTCTTCTTGTAGAAGGCTGACCTCTCTCTTCTTGTACCTCCCCATCCTTCCCACCCTTCCCCCAGTCCCCCAGGTCTCCACTCTGGAAACACAGACTAAGTCTATTTTTTCCTTTCACGTGGTTTGAAAGCAACTATCAAATCCCCACTTAATCATCTCTCCCCCAGGCTAAATGGTCCTGGTTCCTTCAACATTCCATGGCCTGACATGATTCTGAACCCCTTCTTCATCCTGGTCACTCTCCTCTGGAGGAGCTCCAGTTTGTCACTTAAAAATTGGCACCCAGAACTAAAGGCAATAAATGTTCCAGATGTGAACGGGCCTGCAGAGCCAAGAGCGGGACTAAGCAAGCCCCACACTCCGTGCACATTGCACATACGCACTGAGGCACGGCTCTGCCTCGGCACAGCGGGCCCACGCTTGTCCTCTGGCCTTAGCGGCCCAACTAGGGACGCCCCTTTGCAACCTTTATACGGAACCCAAAGTATTGTTCCCAGGTTGAAAATGCAATTTGTTTCGTTTGGTCTCATCATTCCAATCTGTCAGAACTTTTGGAATCTTTATTTTGGCATCTCAAATATTAGATCTTCTAACAAGGGGGACAAGCAGATCTGCCTTGTCTTCAGGTCTTACACTAGTGGAGATGCGATTGAAGCATTGACCAGCTTCCTTTGCATTGACTAAGCACTTTGCAGGACTACAGGTCCATAATTCCTCATTCACTGTTCCAAAGAAAAAAAACCAAAACGCTCTGAAAAACAAAGTTTTGGGTTTTTTGGTAGTGGTGGTGGTTTGACATTTGCAGCAAACTCATTTGGTGACAAACCCTGACGTGAATTGACACATGAATTATTTATAGTTTTTGTTTCTCCCACTTGGTGTGAATAGTATTTTTTTTCACAGAAAAAATAATGCATTTGATCACAGGGTGCTGTTCTAGACCCTGCTGGGGAGTTTTACATAATATATACATATATAATGTGTATATACATTTTCTTTGAAAAATTGTTTACTCAAAAGTGCCTAACCCCAGGATGTTTGAATAAGGGGTTAGGATCCTATCCTATCTAGCACTCATAGCTCCTCAGGATCCATGTGGATGAAAGGACAGTCCTTTGGCAAATGCTTTTCTGGGATAATGTTGGGGAGGGGCCTTTGAGCACACACGACAGAGCGGAGCTTGAAGTCGGACAATCACTTCAAACCCCGGATATACCACTTCCTAGCTCTGTGGCATGTTTCTCAATCTTCTGCAGCCTTATTCTCCTCATCTGAAAAGTGGGTGTAAGAACCTACTCATGAGACTATAAAATGGTACTATCGTTAAGGAGAGCTATTTGATGGTTTAAAAGAAAGTTCAACACACGCTATGATCCAGCAATTCCACTCCTGGATAATTACCCAAGGGAAATGAAAATATACATCCACAAAAAATATCTGTACAAGAAAGTTGATGCCAACTTTATTCAAAATAGTCCCAATGTGGAACCAGCCCATATGTCCATCAACAGGAGAATGGTTAACAAATTGCAGTAGAGGCATAAGATAGAATAATATTCAACAATGAAAAGGAACAAAGTAGTGATATAAGCAACAACATGAAGGAATCTCAAAGCCATTATGCTGAGCAAAGAAGCTAGACAAAAGAGTACATACCATATAATTCCATTTTTATGAATTTCAAGAATAGGCAAAACCAACCATGGAGTTAGACATCAGAAAAATGAGTGTCTCTGGGAGTGGGAGGGGAATTGACTGGTGGGGACAGAGGCAACTTTCTAAGGTGATGGCAGTGCTCTCCATCTTGGGTGGATGTTGACTTCATAGTTATATATATTTATCCAAACTCATTGAACTGTACACTTAAGATCTGTGCATTTTAGTATTGTGATAATATCACAATTAACATAATAGAACAGGAAACACATGAATGAGATAGACGGGCTAAATACAAGTAACTACCTCATAGGACTCTTGGGAAAAAGACGAAAATCAGTTGGTAAAGTCCTTATCAAGTGAGTGGCACACATAAAGTGGTCAAAAAGTGTTGGCTATTAATGTTAGGCTAAAAGAATCCCCCTGGTTTACAGTCCAGTCATTTCAGCAAAAAAGTTTTTCAGACATTTACCTATGAATGTGCATTTTGCTTTGACACTATCCTTTTCCCCAATTTAATCACTCACACTTTTAATATGCAAAATTTAATGCCATGAGGCAAGGCCAAGGGCACCAGTGACTGACATTATGATTACAAACACTTGGTAGAGAGATTTTCTTTAGTTCCATTCAGAAGATCTTGATAGAAAGAGAAATAGAACAACATATTTTGGGGCTCAGTCCAATTCACATTTCCAACCATTATAATAAAACTTGCTAAGATTTATAAATCACTATGTAGCTTAAGGAAACTAACTCTCAGAGAAGTTAAGTGATTTGCCTAAGATCACACAGCTAGAAATGAGAGAGATTTTAGACCTCAAGTCCCATGCTGTTTTCATTATCTTGTGAGCTCTTAACCAGGGCTCCACTGACCCCAGGTGAACCTCCTGAAATATGGCTGGGGGAGGAGGAGGTCTATTGCTTTCAACAGATTTTCAAATGCCTTCATAAAGAAAAAGAGGAGAAATTACATGCCTTTGTAAAATAGAATAATCAGAATATAAATATGCAGAAACTTTAACTACCAAGAGTTTTGGTTTTCATTTCTAAAAGAAATGGCAAATACCACTGAACAAACAAACTCATATCAGGGTTTCGTGCCAAAAAGCAACACACTCAACTTTGTCCCCTCCCTTCTATGCCAGCGTCTGCAGCCGGGACCATAGGAAACAGATTCAATCAGCAGCTGGAACATCTTGGGCCCGTTCTCCAAGTATTAGACGTTTTACTCTCTAAGTAATATTTAAGATAATCAAACTTCTTTTTTTTTTTTAAGAACAAATGAAACAAATACGAATGCTGGTTGCTAAGTCTTCTCTGTAAGGAGTTAGTGGATATTTATAAATTTCATACTTCTGGGAGTCAAGGGGGGACAGGAGCTGAGGAAAGCTAACATTCAAAGGAAAGTAGATCCTTCATTTTCAAGGGATAATGGGGTTTATATAGCTTTTGGCTCTAAACATCCCCATTTCAATGTATTTGAATATGGAATATTCCCAAGTTACTTGTGCTGATGAAAAAGCATACGAGAAGCCTGTTTTATATTCATTGCTCGTCATGAGTGATTGCATCTTTGGATCTACTAGATACCTGTATAATGAAAGAAAGGCTCAGGGGATTCCAACTGACTAGTCTTAAGCTCTGTAATAATATGCTTTTCAAAAAGTCCTCTTGTGCATAGCTGAGTACTTAAAATAGCTTTTTCTATCTTATTGACTATAATCTTGAGGCTTTGGGAATTTTGCTTTTACAACATGAAGGGGACAGTTGGCTACAGCTTATACCAACACTCAAGCAAAGCCAAAATGGGAACAAAAACCCAGGTTTAATTTTAATTTCATAAATAATAATAGTTAAATCATTCCCCTATCTCCCTTGCACCTAAGAAAAAACAGTCAAGCCAAGCATGGCATCCTTACTGAAGTGTCACTGGTACTGAGAGAAGCAGGGCTATTTATCTGGCCTTCCATAGACTCTTAACTAAATCATATTAAGAGATAACCATGATTATCAACAAATTTTAAGGATTTTTTTCACTCAAGTAAAATAAAATGATTTTAACCTTGCCCATAACCTTTCAGCACCTAATTATAAGTGGTCAATGAACTTAAGGTCACTATTCTACAGAACATGCATGTTCTGATTTTATTGCTGAGATGCTGATAAGTAAAATGAAAAGTCTCCTTTGGAAGCACAGGCTTGGTCTCCACCAGGTGACATTGGCACAACCCTCTCTTGCCTCTGGTGGATGCCTAAAATCCTCATCAGCAGGCAGAACTGCCGAGCATCGATTAGCCAATAATAATTTAGTAGCTAACATGGACAGACTTATTAGGGATTGTCAGAAACTAGAATAATGACCACACACAAATCCAAACCATCTGGTCTATAACAAGAGTATGTCCTTCCACAGGTTTTATCTTGCTTTTGCTGTAATAAATTATTCTATCACATTCCCAATAAAGCACTGGAGAGGGGAGGCCAGGTGACCCTGAAGTCTCTGATTTAATTCAAGATTCCGTCTCTGCAGCTCCACATTTTTATCACCCTCTCCAAAGCAGAGGGCATTCTTTTCTTTTCCTACTGGCCTGACAACCAGGAATGCTACTAGCTGAGTTATAGGAACCTTGGAAGCATTAGTCAAGCCCTGTTCATGTGGGGCAGGTGGCAGGAAGGGGGTGCAGATAGTCTGGAAGAGAGGCTCCCAAGCCCCACTGATTATCAGAATCACATGCAGAGCTTTTTGAAATTACAGATTGCTGAGCTTCAGGTAATGCACATCAGTGGGTTTAGAGTGGATTCTGGAGGATTGGTTGGCGTTTGCTGAGGGAATAAACCACCCCAACATCTCAGTGGCTTACAGAAAACTTGTGTGCTCTGCTTCCCGTGGGCTGTGAGTGCTGGGCTTGGCTGGGCTTGGCTTAGTGCCATGTATATTCTCATTCCCCACCCCAGGCTGAAGGAGTGTCCCATAACAATGGCATGCCCTTCTCGTAGCTGAGAGCAGAAGCTGAAGGAGATGTTAGGCTAAACCATGCCAACACACGTAAGATTTCTACATTGGGGTGGCATATAGCACAACCATTTTTAAATCACTGAGTAAGGCAAATCTCATCACCAGGCTCATGGAGTGAGACCTAAACTCAACCTACAGGAATGCTTGGTGGGAGTGGGAAGGGAGACAAATAATTGTGAACCAACAATACAATTTACCACACCTAGGGATATATAGATATTCCAAGAGCTTCCCAGGTGATTCCAATAAACGACTGATCCACTATTTCATGGGAAAGTCATCTTCCTGTACACATCTGCTATGACAGCCAAGTGTCCATGAGCAGAGAGGTTGAACTGCTAAGAAAAAGGTTAGCATAACCCAATCACTTGTTCCATCAGCAGTCATGTGAGCCAAACACATAATGAAGACTGATGCTTCTGTGAGCTTTGGCAAGTTTCACAAAGTATATTTGTGTATCTCGTGTACTCTTCGTAGCTATCTTATGAAGTGGCTATTGTTAGTCCCATTTTGCTAATTCCAAAACAGAGGCTCAAGAAGGTTAAAATACCTTATGGCAATACAACTAGAAAAGCCTGGTCTTGGGTTCCATCCTATGCCTCTCTACATCCAGAACTCCTTCTACAATGGATGTCATTGGTGCCAAGCCCTGTTGTAGCCACCACTTCCTTCTTGAAATGTGTTTGCACAAATATTGGGATCCATAATGTAGATATTAACTAATTCATTTATTTGACAAATATTTACTAAGCACTTCCCACATTCCAGGTACTATTCTAGGCACTAGGGACACAGCATGAGCAAAGCTGACAAAAATCCTTACCTACAATCTAGCCAAGGGAGACAGATGTTGAACAAGTAAATGCATGAACTTGTGTCATATGACAACAAAGGAAACATATCAGGTGGGGACGGGTACTGTGAAAAAAACCAGCAGGGATTTGGCATGGTCAGAGACAGTCATGGTTAGATATTACAGGGAGCAAAGCCTCTTAAAGAAATGCAGAAAGAATTATCAAACAGTTTTGGTCTTCAGGCTTTACCAAAGGGCAAAATATTCCTAGAAATCTCTTCCATGCTTCCAAATGTAAACAAGAAACACACAGTGACTTTTATGGGATAAAATTGTTTCTTTAGACAGGTCAACTACTGAAATCCAATTCTTATTAAAATGATCCATGCGGTCTTTCCAATTCCTTTATTGAGTGGATACAGTAAAAGTTAAAAAAAAAAAGCACATTTTTCTTCATCTATAATACTATTTTATGTGCCTGAAGGGACACCAACATTACTATACAGCATCCTACTCTTAGGATAAAGAACTCCCATTATCACAACGACAGGTATCCCAAGTGTCTCTTGTTTTAATGAAGTAAATTCCCATAATGAGCATATTTGCTACATGCATATTCCTATTAGGGCCTCTCCTCCCTTGAGGAAAACTAAGAAAATACATTACTGTCAGAGTCTCACTTCATTCATTCATTCAACAAATATTAGTTGAGCACCTATTAAATACCAGCCACACATCTTAGAGCTGGACATACAGCAATAAACAAAACAGACAAAATCCCTGCCCATATCAAGTTTATATTCCAGCTAGATGCAGACAATTAACAAAATCATTTGCCTATTTGATGGAGACCTATGGGATCTTTAGAAGAAAAGTACAGACATTCAGTGCTCTAGGACCCCGAAGCGGCAGGGAGCTGTGGAGTGCTTCTGTGCATGTGCCGTTTCCACTGCCACATTTGCCAGCCGTGGGCCCTGGGCAAGTCATACACTGGCGAATTGGTTGGGAGATGTTGCGCTTCAGACTCTGTTTCCAAAGCGGATAATCTGTCTGACTCTCAAATGTGGTTATGGGCCATCTAAAGGGAACGGGACATGATCAATCGTTTCGGAATAATTTGTTTGAAGAGTCATCATAGGCCACAGCTGGGAATGAGCACATTAAGAGTGACAGGATTTTGGCAGTCACAGAGGCTGAGACTTTGAGTCTTGCTTTTCAACCAAACCAAACGGGATGGCTGGAGCCTTCATTAGGAAGAAACAACCTTGCTACGCCATGGCTCTCCCATTGCCTCATCCCCCTAAGGACTGAAGAAAGCCCCAAGGTGCCTGCCTGTTCATCAAGGTATTAAAAGTCGGCTTGGTCATTTTCACTACAGAAGTCGAATTTATTTTGAGACTCTGAAAATTGTTTCATAAAATAATTAATAATTCTAGAGAGTGTTTACCTTATTGTGAGTAGCT
Organism: Chaetophractus vellerosus; assembly: GCA_004027955.1. Lineage (NCBI taxonomy): Eukaryota > Metazoa > Chordata > Mammalia > Cingulata > Chlamyphoridae > Chaetophractus > Chaetophractus vellerosus. The sequence continues at coordinate 13,716 of PVKH010014728.1, forward strand.
TCAGTCATTCAATTAAAAATGCATAAACAGAAGAAAATTCCTGTGTTAAAAATCAACAAATTTTAACCAAGAGCCTACTCTGTAAACTGTATGTCCAAGGTCCAGCCGTTAACTTAGTGGGGAAAAAATTGTGGCTGTTGGGGAATTGCCTCAGCAGCTGGTAATTAATTTTACGTTGTAGGCACAAGGATCCTAATATCTATAACATCTGTGATTGGACACATTTATTGTTTATTAATTTTATATTATAAATTGTCTCTTTATATTTATTATATAGATTACCTAATATTCATTATATAATAAATGTTAATATATTAATTTAATGTTATTTAATATTATTATTGTGCCATGAATTAGAATCAGAGCTTTACATAATAATTAAGCCCCTCAACCTTATGAATTAGTGCTGTTTTCATCATTTTGCATCTAGGAAACTGAGATTCTGAGAATTTCAATAACTTGCCCAAGAGCAGAGCTAAGGTTAAAGCTCAGGTCTGTCTAGCTTCCAAACCTGTGTGCTCTTTTGTTATTTCAAATTAACCAAAATCCTGTTCTATCTTGCAGGGACAGACACCAAGGACCTAGGAAATCACTGGAACCAAAAAACGGTTCAGTGAGACCTGAGGGAACTTAGACCTTCTGCCCGCCAAAAGGATGCTGATTTGGTTGACTGTGCTACCCAAATGGGCATCCCTTCTTGCTTTACTGGTTCACAAGTGCCCATCTCTAAAAGAATGACCTTCCAGAGAGAGAGAGGAGCATCCTTTGGTCAGTAGTATCTGAACAATGTTGACTGTCCTCTCAAACAGTCATTGCCACAGTTAAAGGTTAATGGTGCATCTTCAAGTTTTCTTGGCCACTTCCATAAGCATATCCAGTGGGGTGCATGGGTTTGAAGGACCTTAAAACAAAAGGAGTCAACAATTCTGACTGACTTCCTTTCCTCACTTCCTTCCCTAGGCAGCTCTTTCTTAAAGATCAAGGGCTAATGGCAATCCCTTGATGGTGGGATTTCAGGGGAATTTCACTTTCTTCATCATTCACTATGCAATATTGTACTTTTAAAAATAAAGAGCATATAGTACTTATGTAAAAATACCAACATAACTTATATTTAATAATTATAGAACAAGACTCTGCACTGAGATCTATTCATTGTCTCTCCTGACCTTTGATTATCCCCTTTTGATGCTCTCATCTGGGTCCAGGAATATTTATATACTGTTGTGCATAGGACGCATAGCTTGATCACTAAGGAATCAGTGGCCTAAGGAAGACTTGGATTGCAAATGAGGATTTGTGGGCTGAGAACTGGGGCTGAAATGGGTCACACCCCGAGGCTGTGGTGCTTCTCTGCCTGGAGGTCTTTAAGAAAAGAATGGGGAAGCATCTAGCCTGCTAAGTCAGGCATTCACCTGCAGGGCTGGACTAAATGATCCGTTAGCTGTAAAATGGAGTTAACATTTCAAATCACAGAATAGTGGTGAGGATGAAATGAAATAAACTATATAGAATAATTAATGCAGGGGCTGGCACAGAGCAGGAGCTCAAGTAGTAATGCTACTCTTTCCCATCAATCAACAAATTATGAAGTCCAAGAAGTCATTTCTAAGGGAAGAGATCTGGTTAATGCCAAAGTCTCTATCGCCCCCCCCCACACACACACACACTTGTGTGGCTCAAAATTGCATCAAACTGAATTTGATTTTAAACTTAACCTTTTTGAACTAAAAGTTTATACAAACTGAAAGCGGTCCAAAAGGCAGGCAAGCAGGGCATTTGTTATCTAATCATCCCTGTCCTGCAGACGGACCCTGAAATTGGATCGTTTCATTCCTAGAACAGGATTATTTTGTGCGTGAAAAACTCCAAAGCAAGGACAGTTCATATATCCTAATAGATACCCACTATTAGTCAAAACAACACTTTGGATCATTCCAATTAATTATTTAAAGTTCCCCATTTTTCTGTGACTGTAGATGGTCTCTGGGGAGCATGACTTGTTTTTTCCTTATGGCTGTTATTATATTAGGTTACTTGAGTTAACGTACTACATCAGGAATGTTCCACTTGCTAAACTTTTTGAGGGTTTCTTCAGTTCACTAATACATTCATCAGCTAAATGTGAAGTCCTCCTAAGAGCTTTTATCTTTCCTTTTCGTGTTTCTCCTTTGGCTCTGAAGTGGAAATATATGCTCGATTAACAACATCTTTGTAAGGTTCTTTGGAGGCGACTATAACTCTGTCAGAGGGGTTTTCCTGCGAACTTGTGTGGTTCAGCTTGACTTATTCTAAATGGCAGAGAAGCTCACAAAGGAACCACTCTGATAGAGCCTGCCCACCTGTGTGCACTTTCTCTCTTCAAAAAGGAAAGGGGTCATGAGGTGAAAGGAGAAAAGGGGATAGGAGCCAGGAGGGGATAGAGAAGGCTCAGAGGTGAAAAAGGAAGAGATGGAGACAAGAGAGACAAATAATCAAGAGGATGCCAGGCCCCTGAAAACTCTCCTGGTGTAATGCTGAATGGAATCATCAAGCTTCATCTCACAAACCGTACCTTCCTGAACCCATGACTAAGCTGCCAGGGATCAAACTTGCCTGTGAGTAGCAGGGTCACAAAATTACTCATGCCACATTGATATATACAAAAAAAAAAAAAAAAC
>PVKH010014729.1:0-16364 GCA_004027955.1 Chaetophractus vellerosus
TGTGGGCGGCTTCTGCTTCCATCACGGCCGGCTCCAGTTCGCGGGTGGCTGGCTGTGCTCGATTTGCAGGCGACCTGCCCTGCCCGTGGCGGCTCTTGCCATGTCCGTGGCAGCTTTTTGCCCTGCCCACGGCGGCTCCGGCCCGCCCATGGCGGCTTCCATTCTCAAGGCGGTCTGCCCGCTAGGAGAGGTCCCCGGGAACCGAACCCAGGGCCTCCCATGTGGTTTCCCAGCGAGCTCTTTATCCACTGAGCTATCTAGCCGGGCCCTGTGTCACACTTTTCATTTTCTTTTTCTCATAACTTTTGGTTGAAAACTAGACATTGCAGATTATCCTTGTGACAACTCTGAAATCTGTTTTGTTCTTCTGAGCATTGTTTTTTTTTTTGTTCTAGTGTTCAGTTAACTTGCCTGCACTCAAACTGCAAAACCTGTCTCTCCCATCATGTGAAGCAGGTGATGTCTCTACATGGGGTTTTTGTGTGTGTGTTTTTTTGTTTGTTTGTTTTTTGCCACTTACTGCTTCTACTTTAGCCTGGCCCCTAGTAGTCACTCCAAGTATAGTTTAGTGGTCAACCAAAGATTTAAACAAAATTTTTATTCAGATTTTGGGGCTTACCCACTTAGTTGTTCCCTTTAGATTTCTAGTTGCTTTTCTGGCCCCAAGTTCTGTCCTCCAACACCTCAAGCCAGTAAGGCTTCTGCTGTCTTCAGGACAAGCTATGTACAGGTTGAGGAAAGTATTCAATCAAGGCACAAGAAACTATCAAATCTAACGAGGATCAGTTCTGTCTTGCAAAGGTAGACACCTTGCCCTAGTTTCTGTCTGCCTTTTCACTGAGTGTCATAGGGTCTTCCTTGCACTTGCATTGATTAACACTCACCTAGAATTTGGGCAAATTTTATACTCAGATTTTAGATCTCAGGTATAGCTTCCAATATTTCCCCTTTATATTTCAAGTTTCTCTGGTTCTTTGAACTCATATATCCTCCTAGAGGTCACAAGGCTGCAGTTTTCCTCCCTGAGCTGAGGAGGTTGAGAAGTACTTTCACACAAGATAGCCACAGATTTCACAGTTCTTATGTCATACATTTTTCAAGTGTAAACTCTCAAGTTTCTGTCTGCCTTGGATCATTTGCTAGTACATCCAGATAGTTATAATATTTTTGTTCTTTTTTATATTGTTGTTATCTTGAAATGAATTGCCTAACCTCTTTGCCTTGCCATTATCAGACATCCTTCCCTAATAGATCTTTTAGCAGTTATTTCTTAAACTCTCAATTTAACAAGTTAGGGTCTCAGGGCTTCCCGGCAACTAACTATACTATCTAGGTTATTAATATTGTTTTGTTTTTATTATAGTATCTTCAAAGTTATCTTCTGTGTAACACATTACATGGGTTTTTCACTTATAATAGTAATATAAAGTTTCCTTTTATATTATTTAACAAAAATTGTGTAGATGGTGTATTAGTCAGCCAAAGAGGTGCTGATGGAAAATACCAGAAATTGGTTGGTCTTTATAAAGGATATTTATTTGGGGTAGAAGTTTACAGTTACCAGGCCATAAAGCCTAAGTTACTTCCCTCACCAAAGTCTACGGCCACGTGTTGGAGCAAGACAGCTGCTGGCTTTTGCCAAGGTGCAGGCTTCTTGGGTTTCTCTCTTCCCGGGGCTCCATTTCTCTCTGGGCTCAGCTCCTCTGTTTCCTCCACAAGGTCAGTTGCAGACTATGAGGCTCTCTAGGCTTTACCTCTTTCCACAAGGCCAGCTGTTAACTGTCAGGCAAACGGCTTGTCTCTTTTGCACGGGCCTTCTCTCCTTCCTCACGACCAAGCTCCTCTGTGTGCTTACTTCCCCGGGCTCTGGCATTAAAACTCAGCATCAGAACTCCAACTCAAAACTCCAACTAACTCCTCTGCTCTGCCATGTAGTTTTATCTCTGAGTCCCCGCCCACCAAGGGGCAGGGAATCAATGCCCTACTGACATGGCCCAATCAAAGCCCTAATCATAACTTAATCACGCCCAGAGGAACAGTCCAGTTTACAGGCATAATCCAATATCTATTTTTAGAATTCATAACTATATCAAACTGCCTCAGATGGTGTCTAGACAATTGATGTTCAGAAAACAGTTACCCAGTGTATTATCCTTACCCTAATATGCTGGTTTTTGTTTTGTTTTGTTTGTTTTTTCGTGGTACCGGGGCCGGGAAATGAGCCCGGAACTGTGCACATGGGAAGCCGGTGCCCAACCACTGAGCCACATTGGCTCCCCTGAGTTGTTTTTTTTTGTTTGTTTGTTTGCTTGTTGTCTGTTTGTTTATTTTTGGAGGCACTGGTGACCAAACCCAGTACTTCCCATGTGGGAAGCAGGTGCTCAACTGCTCGCATCACATCCGCTCCCCAGCTAATATGCTGTTTTTAGAATAATACCTCTTTCTCCTTCTTTTCTACCCCTCTTCTGTCTCTCCTAAGCTGTCGGCCAGAATAGTTTCAGAATATTAACTCTAAGAATGCCCAAGTCCAGAACAATTTATCCCAAATCAAGTTCTTTCCAAAATCTTTCCTATCCTATCTCCATTATTACCCTTACATCCCCATACCTCCTACCTGAAGAAAAGTCTTTTAAAATGTCTTTATGAATCCCTTTCCCACCATTCTTACATTGTGTTTTTCTAAGTTATAGTTATATTTTATGTAAAAATTTGATATGACTTCACTGTTAAATTAAAATCAGAAAAATATACATGTATATGTGTATATATAGTTTTTTATTGTAGTGACAAATATACAACATAAAATTTGTCATTTTAACCATTTTTAAGTGTATAATTCAGTGGCATTAATTACTTTTGCAATGTTGTGTTACTTACCATTACCACCTTCCATTACTGAAACTTTTTCATCACGTAAAACAAACTCTTTACCCATTAATCAATAACTCTCTATTTCACCACCTCCCCCAGTTCCTGGTGACTTCTTATATATTTTCTATCTCTAAGAATTTGCTTATTCTACCTATTTCATATAAGTGGAATCACAATATTTGTACTTTTGTGTTTGGCCTATTTCACTTAGCAAATGTTTTAAAATTTAATGTTGTAGCACCTATCAGAACTTCATTTCTTTTTATGACAGAATAATATTCCATTATATGGATATACCATTTTTTTATCCTTTCATCTATCGATGGATATGTGGGTTGTTTCTATCTTTTGGCTATTGTGAATAATGATGCTATGAAGATTAATGAACAAGTATCTTTTTTAGTTCTTGCTTTCAGTTCTTTGGGGTATATGTGTAAGAGTAGAATCACATGGTAATTCTTTGTTTAACTTTTTGAGGAACCTCCAAACTCTTCCACATCTACTGCACCATTTTTCATTACCACCAGCAATGCACGAGGGTATTTTGCCGCATCCTCATCAATACTTGTTATTTCTTTTCATTTTTAAAATAATAGCCATCCTAGTGGTTGGGAAGTGGTATCTTATTGTGGTTTTGTTTTGCATTTCCCTAATGGCTAATGGTGTATGGCAGCTTTTCGTGTGCTGATGGGCCATTTGTATATCTTCTTTGGAGAAATGTCTATTCAAATCCTTTGCCTATTTTTAAATTATTTATTGTTTTTTTTTTTTACATTTTGATATTGAGTTGTAGGAGTACTTCATGTATTATGGACATTGCAAACTTATCAGATAAATCTTTCGTATTTTTTCCCATTTGAAGGTTGGCTTTACAGTTTCTTGATAATGTCCTTTGATGCACAAAAGTTTTAAATTTTGAAGGCCAATTTATCTATTTTTTCTTGTTGCTTGTGCTTTTGGTATATCTAAGAAGCCATTGCCTAATGCAATGTCTGAAAACTTCCCCCCCACCCAAGGTTTTCTTCTAGGAGTTTTATCATTTGGGCTCTTATATTTAGGCCATTGACCCATTTGACTTAGTTTTTGTATGTGGTGCAAGGTAGGGGTCCAATTTCATTCTTTTTTTTGGTGGATTTCCAGTTTCCCAGCACCATTTGTTGAAGAGACTATTCTTTCCCCATTGAGTGGATTTGTCACTCTTGTCAAAAATCAGTTGGGAGAGCTGATGTAGGTCAGTGGTTGAGTGCCTGCTTCCCATGTACGAGGTCCTGGGTTCAATCCCTGGTAACTACTTAAAAAAAAAAAATCAGTTGGCCATAGATGTGTCGGTTTATTTAGGAACTCTCACTTATCTTCCATTGGTCTGTTTTTTTTTTACTTTATGCCAGTATCACACTATATGATTACTGTAATTTTGTAGTAAGTTTTGAAACTAGGAAGTGTAAGTACTCCAGCTTTGTACTTCTTTAATACATGTAGTTTTCCCCAATGTTTTCCTATATTTCACTTCATTGAGACTTTGAATTCATTGCTCTCATTGTTTCCCCAAAGGTTTTTACCAAGTAGAAAGAAGAAAATTAATTAAAATGAACTCCTGAAAGGCAATTGTAGTTTGGCCTCTCCATAGATTTACTTTTTATCCAGAGGTAATTTATTAGTTTTAAAAAACAATCATTTTTTTAAATTAGAAAAACAATAACAATAGTTTTATTGTTCGGAAATAACAAGTACATTGGTGAGCTATGTTGAGAATTGTGTTTATAAAATTGGCCCTACATTATTAGGGAAAAAGGAGAAGCCAAAGAAGTTCACTAAGCAACCAAAGAAGCAGATGTCTTCACCCTGTGCTCAGAAGAAAGAAAAGGCATTGGAGAAGGTAACTCTAAATTATCTATTATTATGCTAAAGTTCATATCAGAAATAAGAAAGCAAATATAGCCAGGAAAAATCCTGAAAAGAAAAGTAACAAGTACCACAATGGAATGCTGACAGTGTAAAAATGAGGAGTTTCTTTATAGGCTAAGATCAACGATCTCTAAGATATATGGACAGGTGAAAAAGGAGGATGCAGAACATTACATATGGTGGCATAGTGTGCTACTATTTGTGTGAAATAGTTGGGGGAATGTAGATGTAGATTTCCTTGTATTTACATAAAATATGTCTGGAAAATGACACAAGAACTAGATCAAATTGGTTGCCTTTAGGGAAAGGAACTGAATGGGAAGAGTCTTTTTGCTATATGTGCTATTTGTACCTTTTGAAGGTCAAACCAGTATTACTTATTCAAAAAATAAATAAATGGATTTTAATATGTAAATTTTTAAATAAATTATATTTTATGGCCTTTAAAAATAATTATTTCCCCATGCCATATGAAGGAAGGGGTAAAAAGTCAAATAGGAATACGAGAACAGTAATAACCACAGTTGCTAAAAGAGAAACCATGGATTCCAAAAATGTGTGAAAGACTGAGGCTGAAAGACAAGATCCATGCAATTACATTGGACAGGTTGTATATGCATCTTCGAGTTAAGTACCACAGGCACGTGAATAAGTGCCCTCTAAAAGATTGTATAAGCTGAGGCTATGTGCTCAGACACATAAAGGTGGGTTCAAATTCTAGCTTTGTATTTCTTTGCATAAGTTTCTTAACCTCACTAAACCTGTTTTATTATGTAGATAATAATCATGTCTATCCCACATGGTTGTTGTGAGGCTTAAATGAAATAATGTATGTAATACTCTTAGTACAATGCCTTGCACAAAGCCAGTGATCAATTAGTATAAACTTTTTATTAGCAATAATAATAACTAGTAAGTATGTTCTGATTGGGTCTTACTATTGTCTACTTTTTTTTAGTCAGCTTCTAGAGATGCATCTCCTTTCATGTGAGTATCACTCCTTAATCCAGTCTGATGTCCACTCTTAAAGCAGCAGAGACACTGATTTTTGTTTGATTTTTTTTCAATAGTGTAAGTGTGCAGAAGAATAAGTGGGATGTCACAAGATCCTTGCGATTCAACCAGGATGCACAAAGAGAAGATGGTAACTTTCATTATTTGAGTAACATGCAGTTTGGATGGAAATAACAATGATAGAAATACCTTCCATTTTCTGAAATGTGCTGAACGGAAGTAAAGGTTCCAGCTGCATTGGGACCCAGAATTTGCACTTTCCCTTGGGTATCAACCAGATTTTCATTATTAGACAATCCCAGTAGATAAGGTATTGCTTAATGCATCTGTGGTTTTGAGGTCTCTCCCAAACTGACTTCTTCCCATGACTTTCAGTCTGAAGATGATTGAATATGTTTTTGTTTGACTGATTTCCAATAATATGAAAAACAGCACAATTATCCATGTACAAATCATTTTGCCACTTGCTGCCTCATATTTTTCAAAGCTACATAGATACATGTGTCTATTCAATAATATCAAAAGACATTTTCATAAACTCTTGATTGCAGTCTTCAACAAATATAAGTTATAATCATCCTCATGAACAGTAAGATTTACTATTTTTTACCTTCAGATCAGCGTCGGATGTCTGAAATTACAGGACACCTAATAAAAATGAGGTTGGGTGATCTGGACCGAGTCAAGTCAAAGGAAGCAAAAGAAGTATGAATTGTTGCTTATATTTCCATTTTTAGATATGCCTTCCTACTCTTATTTTCAGCATGAGAGAGTATAAAGATGTTTTAGGTGGGATTTTAAAACTGTAATTTAGATATTTTAATATTCTATAGCAGTTTAACCACTTCATTCACAGAAAAGTTTCCTCTTATTATTAATGGTCTATAGATCCTCTGTAACACAAGTGATAAGGTATATCATCCCTGAAAGTGTTAATACATTAGCAGGAGTAGGTTAATTGTGCATTATTGACCAAACTCTGGCTATCCAGAGGATGGCTTCCTGGGTGTTGTTGATTTTGGTCAACTCTGCATGGAAATGTTAACTCCATTATCAGTTAGTCTTGATAACCAGAAAAATCTATATTCTTACTAGAATTATGTATTGGTTATGACATTATATATTAGCGTTAGTATTGGTATTATGTATTTGTAATGACTCTTGCTCCTAATTCTTTTTATTTATTTATTTATTTCTATTTATTTATTCCCTGCCCCCCTTGTTTTGTGCTCACCAACTGCTCTCTGTGTCCATTCTCTGTGTGCTCTTTGTGTCTGCTCGTCTTCTCTTTAGGAGGCACCAGGAACCGAACCTGGGACTTCCCATGTGGGAGAGAGGCGCTCAGTCACTTGAGCCACCTTAGCTGCCCTAATTCTTTTATTTAAAATTTATTTCCCTATAAAACTTCTAAAAGAAAATGTAAGAGAAAGCTTTTGTGACCTTGGGTTCGGCAAATATTTCTTAGATATGACACAGAAGCATAACCCATAAAAAAATTGACAAATTGGACTTCATCAAAATTTAAAAGTTCTCCTTTTTGAAAGACAGTATTAAGAGAATGAAAAGACAAGCCATAAACTATGAGAATATATGTATAAAATACTTACAAAGGATTTGTATCTAGAATATATAAAGATCTCTCAATTCAATAATAAAAAATTTAATGTTACAAAAACAAAGTTCAGTGAAATGAACCAGCCAATTTAAAATATGGGGGGGGTGCAGATGTAGCTTAGTGGTTGAGTGCCTGCCTCCCATGTACAAGGTCCCCTGTGCCTCTTTAAAAAAAATAGGACAAAAGATTAATCAGACACTTCATCAAAGAATGGCAGATGGCAAATAAGCACATGAAAAGATGCAACATCAGTAGTCATTAGGGAAATGTAAATTAAAACCACAATGATATACCACTATATACCAACGAAAATGGCTAAGATTTAAAAAAAAAAAAGGGTGACAATACCAAGAGTTGATGAGGATATGAAGCAACTAGAACTCTCGTACATAGCTAGTAGGCATGCAAAATGGTCACTCTGGAAAACAGTTTGGCAGTTTCTCAAAAGTTAAACATATACTCGCCATATGCAAATCAATACACGTTTTTGTGGCTTTATTCAAAATCACCCAAAACTGGAAATAGTCCAAATGTCCTTTACGTGGTAAATGGATAAACAAGCTATAGTACATATAAAAAGGAAAAACTACTGATACATGCAACAACATCGGTGACTCTCCGATGCGTTGTATTAAGTGAAAGAAGCCGGACTCAAAAGGCCACATACTGTATAATTCCATTAATATTCTGGGAAATTCAAAACTCTAGGAACAGAAAACAGATCAGTAGTTGCCAGGGATTGGTAGTGGGAGTTGGGTTGATGTAAAAGGTGCACAAGGAGATTTATTTGGGGTGATGGCACTGTTCTGTCTTCATTGTGGCGGTAGCTCCACAGCCGTGTGCATTTGTCAAAACTCGGACCTCTACACTAAAAGGGGTAAATTTTCTCTATGTCAATTATACCTCAATAAATCTGAATAATAGAAATCCACATAAAATTACTTCTTAGTTTAAAAAGTAATTCCATTCTGATAAAGCAGAGCTTTTATTGATTCCATAAAGGTAATAACTTAATAGTTTTGCTTCTTTACTCTGCAGTTTGCAGGAGGTATTTATTCCAGGCTTGAAGCACAAATCAAGGCCTCAGTGCCAGTTAGTGCTCGGCAAAGCAGCACAGAGAAAAACACAAGGTAAATCAACATGAACTAATTTGTAATGAGCTTGGTTTTATGTTTTGTTTCAAGGATTAGCTGATGAAAACATTAATCAGACCCTTGTTGATTACTTATCTTAAACTTTGATAGGTTCTGGGCAAAGAATTTTTTTTACGAGTATAGATCTATGCTTAAATGGAAAACAAAAACCTGCAATTTTTGTCATGAGCACAAAATTTAAATGAAAGGGTAGTTTTTATTCAGAACTTTCTGTTTATTGAGTCAGCTCCCTCTAAGCCAACACTGATAAAAATGTAAGCTACTGTGGATCAGCAGAATTTTTGTAGTTTGTAGATTCTATATTATTACTTTATATAATTCATAGAAGTCTTTCCTGTTCTTTCTTTTATTATTTTATTGCTCCTACTAAAATTTAACTTGTGGGTCCTTGTCATTTTATATCACAAATTTTCTGTTAGAGATTAGTGGTTGTTGAGATTTGAACATTAATACTGCAGATCCAAATGCCTTATCTGCAATTCTGAAATTTGGTAAAGCTCAGGAAGCTACAGGTTTTTTCATACATTTGTGACAATTCAAACTTGAACTGAGCTACTATAATGCTATTTATAGTTTTTATTTATCCCATTTAATGTAAATGTTCCTTTATTTCTCTGAGAAAATAAATGTTAATGTTTAATTATAGGGCTCTGCTCCAGATATGAAATACCTTATACATACCAATTCATCTCTCTAAATCTAAGAATATCTGAATTCCAAAATTCATCCTACTCTAGGGATTTTAGAGAATTGATTATGGAACACATAAAGTTTCATTAAACTTCGATACTATCAAGCAAACATAATCTAAATCAACAGCAATTTCCTGTTCTTATAGAAGCAGCTCTGACCTTCTTTTCTGTTTAAAAAAACCTAGGTCTAAAAGTCGTTTTGGTCAAGGGCGTCCTGCATAAAGCACCTTACGTATAACTAAAGACAGAAGACATACTCCTGGACATCTGAAATTGTTCACTTCTTGAGGACCTTAAGAACAATGGCTTCTAAATGTTTGAAGTTATTAATTACTTATTCTTGCAAGCCACATATGTCATAATATTAAGAGAAATATATAATTAGATCTTACAGAAATCTAATTGTAAATATGAAACTTCTTAAATCTAATTTTCTTTTAGATGCTAGTCATTGTAGAAAACCATTATTTATAAATTTGCCTAGTTAAAACTCCTAATAGCTAAGACTCCTTTATTTATTTATTTGAAAGAGAAGAGACCTAAACTCTCAAGTAGTTAGGATTTTTTTGAGACCTTAAAATGTTGGAACACAGCTGGTAGCATAACCATGAGTGGCACTGATTGTAGTCGTTTGGGCTATAAATCTTGGGATAACATTGAGAACAACAATTTATCTCAAGACTGCATTAAATAAAGTTTAAAGGTGAGATAGTTCCCATGTTGGGCAGAAGAGTTAATTTTTTTTTCAGCATTATTCCTGTGGAAAGTGCAATGTTAATTCACCTATTTTTCTTTGGCTTTTTAATGCTTGTCTATTGGTCATCTGAGCTGGAACTATAAATTATTACCTCTTTCCTCCGTGAAGCTGGTGTCATTATGAATTTGTTAAAATAATCATTGATAGTTTTAGGATAGTAAGTCATTTCAGTTGTATGAGACACCCACCATACAGTTTTCAGGGCTCTAAAACCCAACCATATTTCTATAGCCATTCAGATAGCTCCCTAAAAGACTTGTAATTACTATTTACTTTAGAGATGTTTGTAAGGAGCGATTCCCAAGTACATTTGATGGATGAAAAGTTGCATATGCTCAAGGAAAACCACAAATTGTATTTTATAGATCATGTTTTAATTTTTCTAACCAAGCAGAAGAGTGCTCAGGGAAATTTTGTTCCAAACCATAATAAGCATATCATAAATTATGTGTTTGGAAATTACTTATATGTATAGGTCTCTGAAAAAATCTAAGATGTGCCGATTTTATTTTTTAGTCTTCATTTGTCTTATAATTGAAAATATTTTAATTATTTAAATTAGAGAACAGGTTTTGATAATGGTTGATAGAGCAGCAATTGTTATTGAAATGTTGTAATGTTACATTCAGTTTACATGTACAGTATTTTAAGTAAGTGTTTTAGTTAAATGAAACTAGATGTTATTTGATGTTATATGTGTGACTTTTTCAAGGTCTTTGAACTTCTGTTTGGAAATTTTGTTCCAGTTTATATATTTTTCAATTGTTTAATGCTTTTGATGTAGATTTCAACATTTTTATTTTCAAAAGAAAATGTTTTGGCAGTACATTGTATATAAGTACATGTTAAATACCAGAGTCTTGTAGATTACCATATTCTCTGATAAAAAAGATTTGGGTTTGTACATGTAAACAGTGCTGTGATGGTCACAACTAGATGAAAAAATATGTCCTTTTGATTTTTAACTGATGTTTAAAAGGCAGATTCTCCTCCCCTTCAGGGACTGTGCTACTAAATTAGTTTTTACAAAGCAGAATTTGACTGTCCTCAGAATGTGCTTTTTTTATTTTGTTAATGTCTGCCTGCAAATACGTAGCACAGGTACCATAAACATTTTAATCAAATTGTTAATAGCATTTATTTTGCCAAATACTTTGAATTTTACCTTACATTAATTCTGAATTCACATCTCTTTTTATTGAAATAAACATTAATGACAAAAAATTGTTTGAAATATCCCTTAATCAGTATTATTCTACCTTCTCAGAAAAAAAATTGGATGGGCTCTAGATCTAGGGTTTTTCACAGAAAATTAATTCTGTTACAAGGTGAACTTTTTAATTTTAAGATTGTTTTAAATGATGATGTTATCCTGGTAATGATGCAGCCTCGGCCTGTTCCCGGGCCCGCCTTTCTCCCTCCACTTCCCGCTGGAGGCGCTCGGTTCCCTCGGCACCACAGCACCATCGGCCTGCTGCTGCAGAACCTGGATCTTGTGCTTCACCGCCTCTGTGGTGGTGATCCCGGCCATGGTGCCCACCCAACAGCAGCTTGAGCTCGGGTTCCTGCCTCCTCCGCTCAGCTTTGCAGCTGCTTCTTCACATTATTAATATTTGGAAGGTAGCCTTAACTTCTCTAAGGTGAGAGTTTGATATTCCTCTTTCTATAACTTGAGTTGTTAAAAGTGATTGTGTGTTTGTATGCACACATGCAGGTGTTTAGTGCAAGAAAGAAAAGAGGCACCTTACAGTTCTATGGCTTCATTCGTGACTTTTTAAAAATCATAGTAAATGCCTTCCCCTGTTTAGACAGAGTAAACAGCATTTGTAGGAAAAGATAAGTAGAGAAAGCTATTTCCTGATTAGTGGTAGTGACTTATGCTGTTTTCCAAGAGGCTTACTGTGGTGGCAACAGGTGTCTTTCCCCAGACACGTACTGAAGGAGAGAGAGTGAAGGTCTTATAGCAGCTCTTCTTCCAAGATGTCTCTTTCCTTGAGAAAATGTAACTAATTTAGCTCTTACTGTTTGTCTATGGCAAGACACAGAGCTGGTGCTGGTCCTAGTAGCCGCTATTTGTTGAATGCTTTGTATGTGCTGAGGATGGTGCTGGATCTCTTCTATGCCTTACCTAGTAAACTCTAAAAATCAGGTATTATCCCCATTTTCCAGAGAGAAGAAATTCAGACAATGAGGTAAACCACAAACTAGGATTAGAGTCTGGGCCTATCAGCATATTCCAGCATCGTGAAGCAGTTTTTCCTTGGATTTCCTTGAGCACTCTTCTAATGTGCCTCCCACCTCACTGCCAGCAATATATCAATCTTAAGTTTATCCTCTCAGATTCCTTTTGTCCTTGACCTTCATAGACCCCAGGGCTCTGTCTTGGCTCTCCTCTATTTATTACTTCTCCTCAGGTCAGTTCATCCTGTCCCATGGCTCCAAATAATTATCTAACCTAATAACACCTAAAATCTTCCTCTCCAACCCAGCCCACTTCCTGTACTTCCAAACTTGTTTATCAAACTGCCTACTTGACATTTGTTCTTGGAATATCAGGAGGTATCTCTGACTTAACATAATCAAAACAGAACTTGTGATATATTTCCTCATCTACCCTACAAACACCCTACTTGTTCAAGCCCAGTATTCCCCAGTTTGGTAAATGGCATTACTGCCCACCCACTTGCACAAGCCAAATATCTAGGAGCTATCCCTTATTCCTCTCTTTCCTTCACTCCTTACATCAATTCATTAGCACGTCCTATACATACCCTACATCCATTCACTTCTCCATCTCCCTTATCATTATCCCAGGCCATTGACATCTTTTACCTGAAGTGCTACAAACACCCCCTAAGGTTGGCTTCTACCCCAACCTCTGTACAATTTATTATCCACAAATAAACCATAGAGATTTTAAAAATGTGAATAAGATCATATCACTCCCTTTCTTAACACTTCAATAGCACCCCATCCAATCTAGAACAAAATCCAACCTTTGTAACTCTGGCTTTTAAAGTCCTATGTGGCCTGAACCCCTTGCCAGCCTCTCAGACCTCCCTTTCCGTCTTGCTTACGGCATTCCAGTCACACTGGCCTATCTGTTTCTCCCATCGGTAAGCTTATTTGCATCTTTCAGTTCTTTCACATTCAGTTCTGTTCCCTCTGTCTTAAAGGCCTTTCTTATAACTCAGATTTTATTCTAGATGTCAATTCCACAAAGGAGGCCCTTCCTGCCTGACCAATCTAAAGTAGTAATGCACGCCACTCTCATCACACCATCATAGTTTATTTCTGAGCACATCTAGAATTTTTACTCTGATCTTTTTTCTTTTTTGGGTTGGTTTGCAATTTGTCTCTCATACTGGAATGTGAGCTCCATGAGAGCAGGGATCTGGCCTTCCTGACCACAAGATTGGAACAGTCAGCACCAAGAAATGTTCCTCTGTGAGTTCATACTTGTGAGTAGTATTCCTGAGTATTCCAGCCTGCATTGTTTTAATCTGCTCCTGTTAGAGCCTCAATAGATAGAGACCTCAGCACAAACTCCCTGTCATTGGGTTCTAAAGACCAGTCTGTCACCCTAAAGAAAGAATACCAGTTAACCTGATGTAGACATGAACCCTGGTGATTTCTGCTGAAATCTGAGCAGGTTCAAGGTCTGAGTAGCCAACCTGATGGCAATGTTTATCTCTTGACAAAGAAATAATGGCTGAGGTTCTCCAGTGGCACAATCAGCGCATGGTACTTATAAGTAATAATGGCTGAAAACCTCCAAATTTGATGAAAAACTTTACATATCGAAGAAGCTCAACAAACTCCAAGAGAATAAATTCAAAGAGACCTACAGAGACATCCTAATAAAATTGCTGAAATTCAGAGACAAGGAGGAAATAATGAAAACATCAGGGGAAAAATGAATTGTAACAAGGGAATCCCAATAAGATGGCTTAGAAGAAACAATGGAGGCCAGAAGGCAGTGGGATAACATATTCAAGATGCTCAAAGAGAAAAACAAAAACAAAAACAAACAAAATCTGTCAACAAAGAATTGAATGTCCAAAAAACTAGTTTTCAAAAATGAAGACAAAGTAGAGAAATTCCCAGATAAACAAAAACCTAAATAATTCATTGCTAAAGACCTGCTTTATTAGAAATACTAAAGGAAATTCTTCAGGCTGAAAGCAAGTGATCCAAGACAATGATTAGAACCACCCCGCCTCCCCAAAAAAACAAAACAAAGAGTACCAGTAAAGGTAATTATGTAATTATAAAAGACAATATAAATGTATATTTCTTTTCCTTTCTTAACTGATTAAAAAAGCAACTGAATGAAACAATATGGATTTTGGAGCCTATAATTTAAAGAAATGTAATATATTCTCCAATAACTGCACAAAGGAGGTAGGTGGGAGCAAAACTGTATTGGCCAAGAAAATGACTCCAGATGGTAACTCTAATCCATAGGAACAAATGAAGAGAGCTAGGAATGGGAAATAAGAAAGCCAGTGTAACAAAAGCTATGTGTGGTACATACACACAATGGAATAATATCCAGCCATAAGAAGGAAGTTCTGAGATCTGCTGCAACATGGATGAACCTTGAAGACATTATGCTCAGTGAAATAAGGAAGGCACATAGGGACAAATTTGTGTCATGTCACTAACATATCTAAAATTAGCAAGTTCACAGAAACAGAAAATAGATTAGAGGTTACACAGAGATGTGGAGAAGGAGTTCTTGCATGGTGGGTGTAGCAGTTTGGCATTGTTTATGAATTCCAAAAATGGATATTGGGTTATGTTTGTAAACTGGTCTGTACCTGGGTGTGATTAAATTATGATTAGAGCTTTGATTGGGCCCCTTGGTGGGCAGGGACTCACAGAGAAAACTACATACACAACAGAGGAGAGAGTTGGAAGTTTTGATGCTGAGTTTTGAGCTGGAGCCCGGGAAGTGAACACACAGGAGAAGAACACAGAGGAATAGACACTGCAGAAGCCCCGGGGAGAATGACAGAGCCATTTGCCTGATAGTCTACAGCTGGCCTTGTGGAGAGAGCACAGCAGCTGAGCCTGGAGAGAAACAGAGCCCCAGGAAGAGAGGAACCCAAGAAGCCTGAACTCTTGGCAGACATCGGTAAGCCATCTTGCCCCAACACGTGCCAATAGATTTTGGTGAGGGAAGTAACTTATGCTTTATGGCCTGGTAACTGTAAGCTTCTACTCCAAATAAATACCCTTTATAAAAGCCAACCAATTTGTGGTATTTTGTATCAACACCCCTTTGGCTGACTAATACAGAATTTGGTGCCGGGAGTGGGGTAGTGCTTTTGCAATTACCAAAATGCTGGAACAGTTTTATAAATGGGTAAGGGGTCTTTTTTGGAGAAATTGTGAGATGCTTGGTAGAAAAGACCTACAGTGCTCTGAAGAGACTGTTGATAGGAATATGAATGCTAAAGAGACTTTTTACGATGCCTTAGAAGTAGATGATGAAACTATTACTGGAAACTGGGGAAAGGCAATCCATGTTTTTAAGTTGCAGAGAACTTAGCAAGATTAACTCCTTATGTTTTATGGAATACAGAATTTGAAAATGGCAAGCTTGAGCATTTAGCGGAAGAACTTTCTAAAGTAAACTCGGAGAATGCAGCTTGGCTTCTCCTTGCAGCTTATAACAAAATTCTAGATGAGTGAGATAAGCTGGGAACTGAACTGGTGGACACAGGTAAACAGAAACTGGCTCCAGAACTTCCAAGTCTCTGGAAATCAAGCCCCCAGACAATAGTGCCCCATTTGAGAACCTAACTAAACTTGGAACTTGTAAATCAGGATTGAAAATGCAGTTATCTAGGAAAGACTTGCGGAAAGTCTTACTGTCTGATGACTTGTACCCCTGCTTCCTGCATGCTAAACCAACAAACTTTTTGAGAGAGCTGTATGAACAAAACCACTGTCAGCTTGGACTAAAAGAGAAATGGAAAGGAGAGATTGAAGGAGAAACAGCTTTAAGAGGAAAACCATGGAAGCTGAGATCTGGAATTAAGACATCACCTTGGGCTAAGAGAGGAACCCCATCCATGTGTACAGAAAGGGTGAGTTTGCCCCAACAGTTGAAGAGGGTGGATGTCCCCACCCAATGTTCAGGGAGCATTTTGCGGCCCCAGGGTACAGAAAGGGTGGAGCATATTTATCAAGGATTAGGAAAGTTAAGGTCACACCCCAAAGTCTGAGAGGGGTGGACCTGTCCCCCATGGATTAGGGAAGGCCAGGTGGTCAACTCTTTGCTCTGAGAGGGTTGAGCCTGTATGGTTAGGGAGGATGCTGTCTTCACTTCACTGTACTGGGGGGGG